>JAPDDO010000434.1:30000-35000 GCA_027422415.1 Schizothorax lantsangensis
CTACAGAATAAAACAGAATAGAATAGATTATAATATTAAAGAAATGTATAGAACATAATAGAATAGAACAGAGTAGAATAGATTATAACAACAGTAGAGAACAGAATTGAATAGTATAGAATAGAACCTATTGGCATTATATAGATTCAAATAAAATAGAACAAATTAGAATAATATAGAATAGACCATAAGCGAATTGATAATAGTCTAGAATAGAATAGTACAGAATAATAAAGGAATAGAATAGATTGTAATATTAAAGAAATGTATAGAACAGAATCCAATAGAACAGAATAGAATATAACAGAGTAGAGCCTACTAGAATACAATAGAAAAGAGCAGAATAGATTAGAACAACAGTATAGAACAGAATAGAATAGAACCATTAGCATAACATAGAATAGAATAAAATAGAAAAATTAGAATATAGAATAGACTATACGTGAATAGATAATAGTATAGAATAGAATAGAATAGTACAGAATAAAATAGAATAGAATAAATTATAATATTACAGAATAGTACAGAATAAAACAGAACAGAATAAAATAGAATAGAATAGACTAGAATATAACAGAATAGAATAGAATAGAATAAAACAGAATAGAATAAATTATAATATTACAGAATAGTACAGAATAAAATAGAATAGAATAGACTAGAATAGAACAGAATAGAATAGTACAGAATAAAACAGAACAGAATAAAATAGAATAGAATAGAATAGAATAGAACAGAATAGAATAGTACAGAATAAAACAGAACAGAACAGAACAGAATAAAATAGAATAGAATAGACTAGAATAGAACAGAACAGAATAGAATAGAACAGAATAAAACAGAATAGAATAAATTGTAATATTACAGAATAGAATATAATAATATAGAATAGACTATAAGCAAATAGATAATAGAATAGAATAGAATAGAATAGAACAGAACAGAATAGAATAGAATTGAACAGAACAGAACAGAACAGAACAGAATAGAATAGAACAGAATATATCTGAGTCAGTCACTGAAGTTGATGGCCTTGACAGAAATAACTGTTTTGTTCGGTCAGCTTGAGGGAAGAAACGAAAGAAGAGTTCTGGTGAGAACTGGTTGAGCTGAGGCGTGTGAGAGAGACCTCTGATGATTGGCTGAGAGATGAAGTGTTGGCGAGAGCTGATTGGCTGGTCATGTGAGCGGGGCAGAAGGCTAAAACCCCAAAAAGCATTAAACCTAGACCAAAATCAGCTAAACAAACACACACACACACACAGATCTGACTCTGCTTCTTCATTACTCAATTCAGTCCACAGAAACATTCTCATGTTTAAACAGACTCACACAAACACAGAAAACAGGAAAAGGAAGCAGAGAAAAGTCTGACTGCATCTGACCTCTGGATCAGCAGCACATGACACACATTAAACATTCAACACACTCGTTTCAGGGACACAGGATCAAAACAGCAGCAGAGACGGATTCTGGGACGCAATCAGGTGTGTTTGCTATAGGAGAGGTCAGAGGTCAGCGATCGGCCTTTAGGCCCGTGTGACTGTGCAATGTGTGTCTGCTCATCTTATCAAAGCTGCTTCAGCACAATCCCATAAGAACATCGGCACAAACTATTACAACAAATCCTGCTGAAACATCTGGACCATGACCCATGAAACTAGTACAATCTATATATTGAATATGATAAATCACGTTCAAAGTCTTTCCTTCTTGTGACTGGTGGCACAGAAAGACGATATTAAATACCAGATACAGTTTATTGTGTCACCAAAATACCATAATATCCAGAAAAAAAAAGATGATGCAGAATGTGGGACTTTTAAATATAATAAAGGCTGACTCTTACTTTGAAAAGTCTATGCTTTAATACTTCCAGCTGTTCATTTAAACAGATGAGGGAGATAAAATATGCATCTTACAACATATTACACTATAAACTCCATTGATTCATGCGTAATATTCCCTGATTGAGAACTGCAGTCTGTAGATTACACAACAGTGGCGTGTTTGACTTTGAGCGTGCAGTGCTTATGTTTATTTCACGAAATCATCGCCTTTTGAAGTTTGATCACATTAGTATGTATTGCACTCCTTTTTTTCCATCCCCACATTTAAGACCTCTCAAAATGATAATTAGAACTTTTGGTAAACCATTTAAGATCTGTAATACATTTTATGGCCTTAAATTTGATCAAACGGAATTGAAGACTGGAGTATAAATGCTCCTCAGACCGCAGGGGGTGTGGCCTAACACATGTGGGTGTGACATAACATATATGGGTGTGACCTAACATGTGGGGGTGTGGTCTGAGATGGGGGTGTGGTCTATCATGTGAGGGCGTGATCTAACGTGTTGTGTGGTTTAACATGTAGGGGTGTGGCCTAACAAACAGGTGAGGTCTATCATGTGGGGGTGTAGTTTTTACATATTGGGGCACGGTCTGTTAAACAGGTGTGGTCTATAATGTGAGGACATGTGGGGGCGTGATCCGAACAAATGGGTGTGGTCTAATGTGAGCATGTGGTATGTGGGGTGTGGTTTATTATGTGGGTGGGCCTACAAACGTGTGGGCTAGGGGTTTGGGGTGTGGTCTAGTGTATGTGGGTGTGGCTAACAAATGTGGGGTGTGTTCTAGTGTATGTGGGTGTGGCCTAACAAACAGGTGTGGGTGTGATCTAACATGTCTATTTGGCCTAATGTGGGGTGTGTTCTAGGGGGTGTGGTCATGTCTAACACGTGGGTGTGGTCTAGTGTGTGTGGGTGTGGCCTAACAAACGAGTGTGGTCTATCATGTGGGGATGTGGTATGTCATGTGGGTGTGGTTTAGTGTATGTGGGTGTGGCCTAACAAACGGGTGTGGTCTATCATGTGGGGTATGGTATATAATGTGGGTGTGGTCTCCTATATGTGGGTGTGGCAAAAAACACAGGTGTGGTCTATCATGTGGGGGTGTGGTATGTCATGTGGGTGTGGTTTAGTGTATGTGGGTGTGGTCTATCATGTGGGGGTATGGTATATAATGTGGGTGTGGTCTTGTATATGTGGGTGTGGCAAAAAACACAGGTGTGGTCTGTCATGTGGGTGTGGTTTAGTGTATGTAGGTGTGGCCTAACAAATGGGTGTGGTCTGTCATGTGGGGGTGTGGTCTGTTGTGTGGGTGTGGCCAAACCTGTGGCATTGACGATGCGATTGGCTCGGATGGTTCCGTGTGGCGTCTGGACGTCCCATCTGCCGTCGGCGGTCGGCGTGAGGCCTGTGACCGGAGCGGGATTATAGATCTGAGCGCCGTACATTCGTGCTCCCGCCGCCAGAGCCATCGTCAGAGAATACGGGTCGATGTGACCGTCACCCGGATTATAGATACCCGCCAACACCTGACACACAGAGACAAGCAGCTTCAGCATCCACACACAGATGTTCTGCTGTCCTCACTGAATTCAACAGATGTATTTTTCAGAATATAAGTCGTTTTTTATCATATGAAACATGGTGCTACTTATAATCCAAAGTAGTTTATGTATTGCAATTAACATCAGTGCAAACATTTGGATTTGTGCCAAATGAGGGATAAAAACATGCTTTAAATAAATTTAGGCTTTGCCTTTATAGTAAATGTTGTTTACAATGAATGCCACTATAATTTATGTTTGTTTTATGCTCATATGTGTCCCTGCAGCACAAAAGCAGTCATAAGCAGCACAGGTATATTTGTAGCAATAGCCAACAATACATTTCTTTTATGCCAAAAATCATTAGGATATTAAGTAAAGATCATGTTCCATGAAAATATTTAGTAAATTTCCTACCATAAACTTAATTTTTGATTATTAATATGCATTGCTAAGAACTTCATTTGAACAACTTTAAAGGTGATTTTCTCAATATTTTGATTTTTTTGCACCCTCAGATTCCAGATTTACAAATATTGTCCTATCATAACAAACCATACATCAATGCAAAGCTATTTATTCATCTTTCAGATGATGTATAAATCTCAATTTCAAAACAATTGACCCTCATGACTGGTTTTGTGCTCCAGGGTCACATATTAATTCCTGTTCTGTTCACCGTTAAATGTAAATGATTTGTTGTGGAGTGCCAGAAACTAAAATACATGTTTATAGTGTTTATGTTTGCAAGCGTTGCATTTTAGATACTAACACTTTTTACTGATGCTTTCCAACAAGAAAAAAGGGATAAAAGACAATAAATCAACATTAAAATATCATTAAAAATCATCATTAAAATACATTATGTGTACCTTGTCCAAGTTGAGCAGAGGGAAGAGCTGCTGGATCTTCTCGGGGCCGATGAGGGACTGTGGCGTCGGGTGCCAGTGTGTTCTGGTCATCTGATATTTGAGCTCGTCGACTCGGACCGGAGTGGACGCCAGTCTGATGCTGCCGGGCTGATGGAAGCCCACGGCCTGCGACACGATCACACAATCAATACAGCGGTTCATTACTGACACGATCACACGATCAATACAGCGGTTCATTACCGACACGATCACACGATCAATACAGCGGTTCATTACTGACACGATCACACGATCAATACAGCGGTTCATTACCGACACGATCAATACAGCGGTTCATTACCGACACGATCACACGATCAATACAGCGGTTCATTACTGACACGATCACACGATCAATACAGCAGTTCATTACTGACACGATCACACGATCAATACAGCGGTTCATTACCGACACGATCAATACAGCGGTTCATTACTGACACGATCACACGACACGATCACACGATCAACGATACAGCGGTTCATTACCGACACGATGACACAGCGGTTCATCACACGATCAACGATACAGATCAATACAGCGGTTCATTACTGACATGACACGATCAATACACGATCAACGATACAGCGGTTCATTACTGACACGATCACACGATCAATACAGCAGTTCATTACTGACACGATCACACGATCAATACAGCGGTTCATTACCGACACGATCAATACAGCGGTTCA
>JAPDDO010000434.1:75000-95000 GCA_027422415.1 Schizothorax lantsangensis
ACACACACACTCACTCCCACACACACACTCACTCCCACACACACACTCACACACACACTCACACACACACAGATCCAGAAGAACTGTGTCTCAAGATGCTTCAAGAAACCTCCTGCAAAGCTACAAACTGTTAAAAGCTTTAGACACTTGTGTAAAATGCTGTAAAATGAGGATGCTGTCAAAAATAGATTTTCTTTATCTATTAACTAAAGTAAATCAGCATTTGTTGTGAGTTTGTGTTTAAAGCAGGTTTTGTCCTCGGTGCACTTGAGCAGAGTTTCTCAGGAGCTTTGCAGGAGGTTTCTTGAAGCGTCTTGAGACACAGTTCTTCTGGATCTGTGTGTGTGAGAGTGTGTGTGTGTGAGTGTGTGTGTGTGTGTGTGTGTGTGTGTGGGAGTGAGAGTGTGTGTGTGTGTGTGTGGGAGTGAGTGTGTGTGTGTGTGTGTGTGTGTGAGTGAGTGAGTGAGTGAGTGGTGAGTGAGTGAGTGAGTGTGTGTGTGTGTGTGTGCGTGTGTGTGTGTGTAGTGTGTGTGTGTGTGTGAGTGAGTGTGCGTGTGTGTGTTAGTGAGTGTGTGTGAGTGAGTGAGTGAGTGAGTGAGTGTGTGTGTAGAGTTTCTCAGGAGCTTTGCAGGAGGTTTCTTGAAGCGTCTTGAGACACAGTTCTTCTGGATTTAGTCTCAGTTTGTTCTGTTTCTTCATGTGACTCCAGACAGACTGATGATGATCAGATCAGACTAACATCTCACTGCATTATTACAATTAATGGCTAAATGAATGTTTCCTACTGACACACTACAGCAAAAGATAGAAATAACTGACTTAACACCAGTTTTAGCTGCTGAAGACACTAGTGTTATAATCATTTTGACCAGCGCTGTATATATATATATATTCCAGGTTAAGACCGAGCACTACACTGAAGAGGATTGGCATCAAGCTGAAGTGTTATCTCATCAGTATATCTCTCTCTCACTTCTCATATGGTGTAACACTGGCAAACGAGTGGCTTTACACTCGTCATACAGAGCTGTTTGGTGCCGACTTAAATGATCAAACAAATGAGTTGTGTTGTGGCAACAACTGCAAGGCACTCCCGACAAAGTATTGTTTTTGGTCAACATCCAAAATATTTCCATATAACTGACGATGCATTTCTTTTTGTGACCAAATCTTCCATTTCAGTGCGTTTCTCCCATCCCTCGCTCATTCCTCCATGCGCACGCAAAAACCTTAATCGTTTTTTTAAGAACCCTTAAATCAGAATTAATTACTTTGTCAGGCAAATATAGAACCATGTGAGTTTTATTTCTATTGAATTAAACACAAAATAATGTATATGTTTGGCTCTGCATCGCACACATCACGATTACGATGTTGAAACGATGTATCATGCAGCCCTAGCATGTAATTATGTCATTTAATAATTTATAATAATTTTACAATAATGCCACTAATTTCAGTATTAAAAAAAAGTCTGGGAGAAGTATTGGAGATACTGTGAGGATCTTGGAGTCAAATGTTGATTTACACTTTCTCTACTGTACGCTACTCTACTGTACTCTACTGTACTCTACTCTACTGTACTCTACTGTACGCTATTCTACTCTACTGTACTCTACTCTACTGTACTCTACTGTACTCTACTCTACTGTACTCTACTCTACTGTACGCTACTCTACTGTACTCTACTCTACTGTACTCTACTGTACTACTCTACTGTACTCTACTGTACTGTACTCTACTGTACTCTACTCTACTGTACTCTACTGTACTGTACTGTACTCTACTCTACTGTACTCTACTGTACTGTACTCTACTCTACTGTACTCTACTGTACTGTACTCTACTGTACTACTACTGTACTCTACTGTACTGTACTCTACTGTACTCTACTCTACTCTACTGTACTGTACTCTACTCTACTCTACTCTACTGTACTGTACGCTACTCTACTGTACTCTACTGTACTGTACTCTACTGTACTCTACTCTACTGTACTCTACTCTACTCTACTCTACTGTACTCTACTCTGTCAGTGATGTACGAGCGCATGCGCACCGATCAGAGGAAGTTTGGGAAAGCCGCGTGGGGGGCAGCAGTGGAGCGGATGGAGAAACTCCAGTACGCCGTTTCTAAAGAAACACTGCAGCTGATGCGTGCCAAAGAGATCTGCCTGGAACAGAGGAAACACGGACTGAGAGAAGAGGTTCATACACACACACACACACACACACACACACACACCCGCACACTCCTATACACACACACACACACTTCTATACACACACACACACACACACACACTCCTATACACACACGCACTCAGAATCACTCACACACACACGCCCACACACACTAACACGCTGGCCAATGAGATTTGCACATTAGCTCCGCCCACTACCAGAGAAACCGGCAGCTCTTAAAAGCTGAAGAATTCCAAAGGAACTCCGTAATTTTGACAGGAAAATACAGCAAAGGATATCGTTTACATGTAGCGCGTCAATTCTGCATGTTATGTAAGACCCGCGGCAAACTGCGGACTTGGCAACATAGCGTGCCAACGTGATGCTTCCTCTGAAGACTGCTTAGATGTGTTGGACTTGAAGCAGCGCTGCTAGACCGTTCATTGTGTGTGTCATCAAAGTACTGTGAGAGCTATAAGAGAGCGGACGCCTACTTATGCTTTATCTCGCCGTACTTTTGAAGTCATACGATCTTCAAGTCGAACACACCGCTTTACTCTCGCGTGTCACGTGACCGAGTGTAATCGCAGCCTCTGCGGTTGAAAAATCGCGTTTTTTCATATCGCTATATTATCGCAAATGCAATTAATCGTTCAGCCCTAGTTATGTGTACGCCAGGTTAAAGAGATGGGTCTTTAATAGGGGTGTGACGAGACACTTATCCCACGAGACGAGACCCGAGACTGGGTTCACGAGAATGAGACGAGACGAGATTATTAGACTTTTTTTTTTTTTTATGAAATTAAACTTCTACTTTAATGAATTATATGCAGTAATAAACAACATGTAAACTAGAGCTGAACGATTCTGGATAAATTGAGAATCACAATTTTTTAATGATTAATGGTGCAGCTCTAATGTAAACACTGCAAAATGTTTTGCGAGGATATTTTCACGTTCTCGCGAGACCAGTCTTGCCACGAGATCTCGTCACATCCCTAGTCTTTAATCTAGATTTAAACTGACAGAGTGTGTCTGCCTCCCGAACAGTGTTTGGTAGATTGTTCCAGAGTTTGGGAGCTAAATAGGAAAAAGATCTGCTGCCCGCAGTTGATTTTGATATTCTAGGTATTATCAAACGGCCAGAGTTTTGAGAACGCAGCGGCCGTGGAGGACTATAATGCGATAAGAGCTCAAGTACTGAGGAGCTAAACCATTCAGGGCTTTATAAATAATTAACAAGATTTTAAAATCTATACTATGTCTGATAGGGAGCCAGTGCAGTGTTGACAGAACCGGGCTAATGTGCTCATACTTCTGGTTCTAGTAAGAACTCTAGCTGCTGTGTTTTGGACCATCTGTAGTTTGTTTATTAAGCGTGCAGAACAACCACCCAATAAAGCATTACAATAATCTAACCTTGAGGTCATAAACGCATGAATTAGCATTTCTGCATTTGACTTTGAGAGCATAGGTTGTATTTTGAGATGGAAAAATGCAGTTTTACAAATGCTAGAAACGTGGCTTTTGAAGGAAATTTTGCTATCAAACAGCACAACTGATGACGAAGAATCGACAGAGCAGCCGTCAAGTGTTAGACGGTGTTCTAGGTTATTACATGCAGAGGTTTTAGGTCTGATATTAACACCTGTTTTTTCAGAATTTAGCAGTAAGAAATTACTCGTCATCCAGTTTTTTTATATCGACTATGCATTTCTTTAGTTTTTCAAATTGGTGTTTCGCCACGCCGCGAAGAAATATAGAGCTGAGTATCATCAGCATAACAGTGAAAGCTAACACCATGTTTCCTGATGATAGGATAACATGTAAAGCATGAAAAGTAACGGTCCTAGTACTGAGCCTTGAGGTACTCCATACTGCACTCATACACACACTCTCATATAAAACAGCATTAAGCATGTCACCACTAGCACTGCATTACAGGGTTTCAGTAAACACGTTGTAAGTGAAAGTGTGTCAGCTGCGGTCTGTGTGTGTGTGTGTCTGCAGATGCAAGGTCTGCAGGGGGGCGAGGACGCCATGGTGCGTCTGGACCAGCTGGAGTCCATGTACTACGAGCTCCAGCTGCAGCTCTACGAGATCCAGTTCGAGATCCTGAAGTACGAGGAGCTGCTGCTGACGGCGCAGCTGCAGAGTCTGCGCAGACAGATGAGCGGTGAGCGTCTCAAGTCCATTGTTCATTGATTCAGTGATATCATCGTCCAGCTCAGTTCAAATAGTATCTGTGCGATCAAGTCGACGATATCGCTGGAAATCAAGTGTCCCAAGCCGTCAAGCAGAAATTAAGCCATCATCTGTGTTTGTGTTTGCAGAGAGGCAGGAGGAGGTGGTTTACTACGACACCTACGAGAGTCCTGATGCCATGAAGTCCACCGATGACCCCTCGACCCCTCTGACCCCCCCCAGAGACGACGTGGCCAAACTCCAGCAGAGCACCAGACAGCTGGAGGCCCGCAGGGGACGCATCACCGCCAAGAAAGCCTACCTCAAACACAAGAAGGTATCAGAGCCGCAAACATCTGATCAGAATATAAACATCAGTGTCATGTAGTGTCGACCGATATATTGCCAAGGCTTATTTGCAGATATTTGACATTTTCAAAATTATCGACGTGAGCTAATAATTATTTTTCTGTTTGGCCGATATTTGGCTTTTTGTTATTATCATCTTCTGTTTTTGGGTGATATTCGGCAATTTTTTAAACGATCAGCATCGGCTAATAATTTTTTTTCTATTTGTGCTATATTCTGCATTTTTATTATCATTAACGGTAAATTTTTTTCTGTTTGGGCAATACTTGCAATTTTTTTAATTATCGCCGTCTGTAAAGAAAATTCTGTTTAGCCGATATTTGTCTATTATTAATCATCGGCCAATATCTTTTTCCTGTTTGGCCAATTTTTGGCATTTTTTAATTGTTGTTATCGGTTCATTTTTTTCTGTTTGGCTGATATTTTGGCATTTTTTAATTATTGGCATTGACTAACAATTTTTCCTGCTTGGCTGTTGTTTGGCATTTTTTAATTG
The DNA here is from genome assembly GCA_027422415.1 of Schizothorax lantsangensis. Taxonomy (NCBI): domain Eukaryota; kingdom Metazoa; phylum Chordata; class Actinopteri; order Cypriniformes; family Cyprinidae; genus Schizothorax; species Schizothorax lantsangensis. The sequence goes on from JAPDDO010000434.1 coordinate 80,233, forward strand.
TTATTGGTTAATTTTTTCATTTTTTAATTATTGTTTGGCCGATTGATTTGGCATTTTTTAATTATTGGCAATTTTTTTTCCTGCTTTGGTTTGGTATTTTGTAGTTACTGGCATCAACTGTTGTTTTTTTTTCTGTTTGCATTTTTTTTTTTAATTGTTATCGGTTAATTTTTTTACTGTTTGGCCGATATTTGGCATTTTTTAATTATTGGCATTGACTAACAATTTTTCCTGCTTGGCTGTTGTTTGGTATTTTGTAGTTACTGGCATCAACTAACAATTAATTTTTTTCTGTTTGGACGATATTTGGCATTTTTTAATTGTTATCGGTTAATTTTTTTTTCCGATGGCATTTGGCCGATATTTTTCCTGGCATATTTTTTTTTAATTGGCATTATCGTTATTGGCCGATTTTTTAATTTTGGCCTTTTTTATCTGTTTGGCCGATATTTGGCCTTTTTTAATTGTTATTGGTAAAAAAAAAATCTGTTTGGCCGATATTTGGCCTTTTTAATCATCGGCATCGGGCAATAACTTTTTCCTGTTTGGCCGATATTTAGCATTTTTTAATTGTTATCGGTAAAAAAAAAATCTGTTTGGCCAATATTTGCCATTTTTTAATTATTGGCATTGACTAACAATTTTCCCTGCTTGGCTGTTGTTTGGCATTTTGTAGTTACTGGCATCAACTAACAATTTATTTTACTGTTTGGCCGATATTTGGCATTTTTAAATTATTGTTTGGCCGTTTGGCCATATTTGGCATTTTTTTAACAATTGAATTATTTGGCATATTTGGTTACTGGCATCACTAACAATTTATTTTACTGTCATTGTTTTGATTTGCATGGGCCGATTGTTTTGATGTCAGAAGCAGGACTCTTATTTTGCCAACACTGAGAACTCCAGCACCTGCCACACAATGCTCCCGTTATCCGTCTCAGATTAACAGTTCTGACGTCTCGTTTTGTTCTGGTTCTCAGGAAATCTGCATCATCAACCACACACAGCAGCGGCAGGGCGGTCCGGACGGCGTTTCCCAGCAAGCTTCGCTGCAGGTGCGAGTCTAAACAGCAATGTAATGCTGATGATGAATCACATGTTGATCTCATGAATCACCTGTGTCTGTAGGATGAAGAGGAGGTAGAGGAGCAGCGGCTGTCCAGATTCAGTCAGGAGAGACAGAGAACACTGGACCGACTGCGCAGCTTCAGACAGGTCAGACGCTCGAGAGCATCACAATCATACAGCACTACCTGCAGAACTACTGGACTGACACCGATCCGTCTGACTCACTCAATCACGTCTTCATATCCTCGTTGTGAATACTGTCTCTTCTAAAACTATTCAAAATCATTTTCTTTTATTGAAATAAAGCTGAAATCAAATATTAATATTAAATATTAAACTGCTTGCCTTCAAACCAAACTTATGCTTTCAAAAAGTTTTTAAGTGTTATTACACTGAAATAAAATGAAAAATATTAGAAAAAAATAGTGCTGTCAAATGATTAATCGCATACAAAATAAAAGTTTTTGTTTACATAATATATGTGTATTATTTTGTATATATAGATACACACATACTGCATATATTTTGGAAATATTTACATGCATATATATTTATATTCTTATATTTTATATAAATATATTTAATATATAAACATAACATATATTTTGAAATATATACATGCATGTGTTTGTATTTACATATACATAATAAATATACATATATTATGTAAACAAAAACTTTTATTTTGTATGCGATTAATCGTTTGACAGCACTAGAAAAAAATTACAAAATTGTAAAAAATTTAATAAAACTTTAGAAATGTTGCCTTGGCCACTAAGTGAAATAAAATAAGTACTAAAATACAGAATAATGACTAAAGAAAATAATTACAATTAATGAAAATGAAGCAAAACAGAAATATAAAAACTCCCAAAAAAACTAATAAAAATGACAAAATCACTTAAAATCAAAATGAAGCTAAAATTAAATTATTATAAATATTAGATGAAAAATTTAAAAACTAAACAAAAATAAGAAATGTTGCCTTGGCAACTAAACAAAATTGAAGTAACTGAACTATAATATAAATAAACCTAAATAAAAAATAATAGCTAATAAAAGCTGCAAATAAATTGAAAAAGAATAAAACACTAGAAATTGTTTTTGTTACTTGAAATTAAGCTGAAATAATTTAAATGAAAAACCTAATTTAATTTTGGTTGGCAAGAGAACATTTCTAATTTTAATTTAAGTTAAATTACCAAGCTTTCTAAAATACTGAAATTACTAAAATAAAAATATATAAATAAATAAAATGACAAAGGCACATAATGACTAAAACAACAAAAAAGTGAAACTATAAAAAAAGCTATTAATGTAAAAGTAATACTAAGATAACGCTGCTACTGCGTATTGTTTGACTCAAAACACTGTATTAATAGAATATCTTCAGCTTTATATTAACATCATGCCGTAGCTTTGACTGTCTGTGTGCTGATTGGTCTCCGCAGCGCTACCCGGGTCAGGTGACTCTGAAGTCCACTCGTCTGCGTCTGGCGTACTCCAGGAAGAGAGCGACGCAGATGCAGACGCAGACGGCCAGCGTTCAGACGGACGAGCATTCGGCCGGAGTACCAGAGCTGCGCCGGCCCGAGAGCTTCCTGTCGCTGCCTCCGATGGGCGGAGCCGTGGCAGAAGCCCCGCCCCCTGACACGCCCACATCACTTCCTCCGGCTAGAGAGCTGCTGCTGCTGGACTCGTCCATCGCTCCTCCTCCTCCTCCTCCACCTCCTCCTCCTCCACCCTCTCTGGAGGAGACGCCCGCGGACGCCAGCCCTGTCCGCTCTCCCCTCGGACCCTTCACCGCGCGCTTCTTCGACAGCAGCCAGCTGCTCAACGCCAGGAAGAAGCTGAAGAAGACGGCCTCGCTCGAGTCCAACCAGTGGAGCAGAGGTGAGACCGGCACACACAGGGTTAAACGAAGCCGGGTTTCCATCCAACGTTGTGAATTTAACCAGTGTTGGGGGTAACGCATTACTAGTAACTTGAGCTACGCAATCAGATTACTTATTTCAAGTAAGTAGTAAAATAATGCATTACTTTTTAATTTACAGTCAGAGCTGGGTTGATTACTTACAAATTGTAATACGTTACCGATTCCAAATTATGCGACAAAAAATGTAGTTATTAGTGCTGTCAAATGATTAATCGCATCCAAAATAAGTTTTTGTTTGCAAAATATGTGTGTTCTGTGTATATTTATTATGTATATATAAACACACACACACACACATGCATATATTTTGAAAAGATTTACATGTATTTACTGTCTATATTTATATTCATATAATGTATAACATAATTTATTCATTTCACTTTTGATGTGAAAGTGCTTTTACATATGCAAAAAATATAACTTTTTTTATATTAAAAACATACCAGATGAGAAAAAGTAACACAACACATTATTTTCCATAAAATGTAACTAAATATTGTAATGCATTCCCCAACGCTGAATTTAACGTATGCGCAAAATTGGAATATCGCATAAAATATTTGCGAGTTAGCAGCGTTTCCATCCAACGAGTCGAAGAGAACAAAATCGTCACTTCCAGATAAACTGGCACTAAATATCACTCAGAAAAGTGGAAGAAGCCACTGAATATAATCATTTTAATGTTATCGGAACGTTATCGGAATCGACCGATAATGGCTTAAAATGTAAATATCGGCCCGATATGAAAGATTATGCTAATATGCCTTAACGATAAGACGAATAACTCACATGTGCTCAGGGTGTGATAGTGATAGTTATAGTTATTTTCAAAGCTTTCAATGCACTCTTATTATAAAATAACTGCATTTTATTTAATTCTAACAAGTATATTTTTGTTAAAAAGTGACCGTAGTTAAAAATAATTTTATAATATGTCTATAATCTCTGCACAGGAGAGACTTGTTGTTTCCAAACAAAAGGAAATACATCGGCTATCGGCCAAAATGAGTTAAAAAATATCGGCTATCGGCCAAAATAAGTTAAAAAATATCGGCTATCGGCCAAAATGAGTTAAAAAATATCGGCTATCGACCGATAATGGCTTAAAATGTAAATATCGGCCCGATATGAAAAATGATGCTGATATGCCTTACCGATAAGACGAATAACTCACATGTGCTCAGGGTGTGATAGTGATAAGATCACGTTAGCAACTACGTAGGGGGCGCTGTTGGCCTACTTGTAATGAAGTGAAAGTAAAATATACAAATGACATTTAGATTGTGTTTCTGATTAAATAAATCAGTAATTTATGTCATAAAATCACAAGTACGTTTGGATTCAAAGGTCAAAAGCTGAATAAAAATCACAAACATGACACTTGTAAATTAAATAATTTTATACATAAAGATTTATTCATTAATGTGTAGTTTTTTTTGGGGGGGGGGGGGTTCAAACTGATTATGAAAACCTAAATACAAGATTTTCAAATTTTTTTTTTTTTGCTTTAGACCATTTACAAATATTAAATCTATAAATGAAATGTTTTGGTTACCGCTGCATCTGTCTGAAAAAAAAATGCTGTGATTTGATTTATAGTTATTTTCAAAGCTTTCAATGCACTCTTATTATAAAAGAACGTCATTTATTTAATTCTAACAAGTATGTTTTTGTTAAAAAGTGACCGTAATTAAAAATAATTTTATAATATGTCTATAATCTCTGCACAGGAGAGACTTGGTGCTTCCAAACAAAAGGAAATACATCGGCTATCGACCAAAAAAAGTAAAAAAAAATATCGGCTATCGGCCAAAATGAGTTAAAAAATATCGGCTATCGGCCAAAATAACTCACATGAGTTAAAAAAAATATACAAATGACATTTAGATTGTGTTTCTGATCATAAAATCACAAGGTTTGGATTCAAAGGTATGAATAAAAATCGGCCAAAATACATAAAGATTTATTCATTAATGAGTTAAAAATATCGGCTATCGGCCAAAATTATTAAAAAATATCGGCCAAAATCGGCTATCGGCCAAAATTAAAAAATATCGTCTATTGACCAAAATTATTTATCGGCTATCGGCCAAAATTAGTTAAAAAATATCGGCTATCGGCCAAAATGAGTTAAAAATATCGGCTATCGGCCAAAATCAGTTAAAAAATATCGGCCAAAATCAGTTAAAAAATATCGTCTATTGACCAAAATTATTTAAAAAATATCGGCTATCGGCCAAAATGAGTTGAAAAATATCGGCTATCGACCGATAATGGCTTAAAATGTAAATATCGGCCCGATATGAAAAATGATGCTGATATGCCTTACCGATAAGACGAATAACTCACATGTGCTCAGGGTGTGATAGTGATAAAATCACGTTAGCAACTACGTAGGGGGCGCTGTTGGCCTACTTGTAATGAAATGAAAGTAAAATATACAAATGACATTTAGATTGTGTTTCTGATTAAATAAATCAGTAATTTATGTCATAAAATCACAAGTACGTTTGGATTCAAAAGTCAAAAGCTGAATAAAAATCACAAACATGACACTTGTAAATTAAATAATTTTATACATAAAGATTTATTCATTAATGTGTAGTTTTTTTGGGGGGGAGGTTTCAAACTGATTATGAAAACCTAAATACAACGAGGTCTAAAAGATTTTCAATTAAAAAAAAATATATATTTTTTTTAGACTATTTACAAATGTTAAACCTATAAATGAAATGTTATGGTACTGCATCTGTCCGGAAAAAAAAATGCAGTGATTTGATTTATAGTTATTTTCAATGTACTCTCATTATAATAGAACTTCATTTATTTAATTCTAACAAGTACATTTATGTTAAAAAGTGACTATATTTAAAAATCATTTTATAATATGTTTATAATCTCTGCACAGGAGAGACTTGGTGTTGTTTCCAAACAAAAGGATATGCATCGAATATCGGCCAAAAATATCGGCATAGTGGCCTAAATTATCGGATATCGGCAAAAAGTATCGGCATATCGGCAAAAATATTGGATAGCGACAAAAAATATCGGCATATCGGCCAAAAATATCGGCATATCGGCAAAAATCCATTATCGTGCATCCCTAATTTTCATATATGATGAATGACTTGCGCCTCAGAATGAACAGACAAAACAATACTAAAATAATAAATGACAAAACAATACTAAACAATCTCTCATTATTCGCATTAACCCTTTTTCACACAAGACAAAAACCACCTCAAGGGAGTGTATTTTTTATTTATTTTTATGCAAAATTTGTTGTTTCTGATGCGATTACTTCAAAATGAGCATAAAAACAGGTGTGAATCGACACTGATGTCATGATTCGATTACGATTATCATGATGCATCACAATTATATCAAATTTATTTTGTGCATTTTTATTAAATTATATAAGCAGGCAAGTACACATAGCTTTAAAACACACAAGCAAATAAAGCATTAAAGGTGGAAATGACAATTACAAGTGATAAACAAAAAGCACTTGAGTGTTTTAAGTATCCGAACGTTTACAGATAATCATAGTTATGGGTTTTTCTGTTTTTAGAACAATAGAAGCCCAATAGAAACCATCACAGAAATTCCAATGGTTTCCATTATAAACCATTAGCTTTTTTCCAGTAAAACCATTACAAAATTCCTTTTTGTAGTGTGTTTTGGGCATTTTTCCAATAGGATTTAACATCCCACCAATAGAATCCATCACACACCAGTAGACACCATTATAGCTTCCAGTAAAACCAATGCAATTCACATTATAACCATTAAATCATTACATTTTCTATTGTTTTTTTCAGCAGGGACTGCAAAAAATATTTTCTTCCTTAGTATTTTTGTCTTGTTTTCTAGTATAAATATCTACAAATCATTTAGATGCATTTACTTGACAAGTAAAATGCTTAAGATATTATCCCCTGGTTTCACAGATAAGGCTTAGTCCTAGACTAAAGTGTAAATCTGAGCTGTTTCAACTGAAATAAACTTGCACTGATTGATCTTAAAATATATCAGTGCCTTTGTTTTGTCTTAAGATACACACCAGTGATGTTTGTTTCTAAGCATTTTTATTAAAAGTACTTAAATGTCATAATTGAACTTTGATCTAATCCTGACTTAGTCTAAGCCCTGTCTGTGAAACCAGGCTATTATGTCTTGTTTTCTGAAAAAAAAATTGTTAGTTTTTGCCTAAAACGAGCAAAAATATCTTCCAATGGGGTAAGAAAAATAATCTTAATTCAAAGGCTAAACAAGATTATTTTTCTTACCCCATTGGAAGATATTTTTGCTTGTTTAAAGCAAAAACTAAAAAATTTATGTAATATTTTTAGAAAACAATACATATCTTAAGTCATTTTACTTATCCTGATTCAAGAATTTTTAGATATTTATACTAGAAAACAAAACAAAAATACTAAGAAATCATTTTTTGCAGTGTATGTGAATGACGTCAGTAGGCTATTACGCTCTATTACTGCATCGATGCTGTGATTTAAAGGGACAGTGCACCCAAAAATGAAAATTCTATCATTTACTCACCCTCAAGTCGTTCCAAACCTGTATGAATGTTTGTTCTGCTGAACACAAAGGAAGATATTCTGAAGAATGAGGGAAACAGAGCAGTTCTGGATCATAGAATTGTTTTTTTCCTACTATTGATGTCAATGGTGCCCCAAAACAGCCTGATTACAAACTTTCTTCAGAATACACTATATTGCCAAAAGTATTGGCACCCCTTCTAATGAACAGGTTTGACTACTTTAGTAATTTCTATGAGTACAAATCTTAATGTTAAAGCATATAATGATATTCTAGGAAATTGTGTGCTTCTAATATTATAGCAACAGTTTGGACTCTTTTCTATTCTAACATGACAATGTCTCTGTGTATAAGACAAGGTTCAAAAAGAAAATGATTGATTGAGTCAGTGTGGAAGAACTTGACTGGTCTGCATAAAACCAAGTCCTAATCCCAGTTTAACACCTCTGGTGTGACTGTAAATGCACAAAAACTCATCACCAAACACCAATGACTTGTACATATGGGTTCAGTCATTTTAGACACTTACAAAACTGTTGCTACAGAGATGAAATACAATTTTTAAATACATGAATTATGTTCCCATCGTTGTTGCCACAGATTTGGAAGTGCATCTGTTCTAAAGAAGGGGGTGCCAATACTTTTGTCTATATAGTTTATCTTCCTTTGTGTTCAGAACAAACACATTCATACAGGTTTGGAACGACTTGAGGGTGGATAAATGATAGAATTTTCATTTTTGGGTGCACTGTCCCTTTAATTCCAGCACCGCTAGAACACACAGCCCCAGTAACGCTCTGTTGTGTCCTCAGCGAGCTCGCCGATGGACGAGGTTCTGGCCAGTCTGAAGCGCGGAAGCTTCCACCTGCGGAAGGCCGAGCTGCGCGTTCTGGCGCCCGATCCGGACGAGGACGACGGAAACAACATCCTGGCTCAGATCCGTAAAGGAGTGCAGCTGCGTAAGGTGCGCAGACAGGAGCGCAGCTGCAGAGGAGCGACTGCGTCCGACCCGCTGACCCGCAGCATCCACGAGGCCCTGCGCCGCATCAAAGAAGCCTCGCCCGAGTCCGAGTCCGAGGACGAGACGCCGGCCAGCGCCGACTGGGAGAGCTGAAGAGTGTGTTTACCTCACAGCAGATCACTGAAACACAGGCCGCTCGCGTCCAATCAGCCCTGAGTGTTTATTCCACTTACTACTCATTTACTTTATTCTACTCTTTGTGTCTTTATGTATGAGATACGAGATGTGTTTCCCACGATCTGATCCATCGACCAAACCAACCAGCTCTGAAATCAATCACCAAACATTCTTATTAAATCAAAAAAACACTGAAATAAAATATATATGTGACTCTGGTCATAAGTAGCACAGGTATATTTGTAGCAATAGCCAACAAAATTATCAATTTTTCTTTTAATGCCAAAAATCATTAGGATATTAAGTAAAGATCATGTTCCATGAAGATATTTAGTCAATTTCCTACCATAAATATATCAAAACTTAGTAATATGCATTGCTAAGAACTTCATTTGCACAACTTTAAAGGAGATTTTCTCAATATTTAGATTTTTTTGCACCCTCAGATTCCAGATTTACAAATATTGTCCTATCATAACAAACCATACATCAATATTTATTCAGCTTTCAGATGATGTATACATCTGAATGTCAAAAAATTGACCCTCATGACTGGTTTTGTGCTCCAGGGTCACAAATATTACATAAAAAAGCTTAAACTATATGAAAATAATACATGTTGCCTCGGCAGTTAATTGAAATACGTTTAAAGCACTATTATTAAGCAGAAATAAGTCTAAACAAATTAAATCTTAAGTAGTATTATATTAAAAGAACTAAATTTAATATAGAAGATAAAAGCAAAATTGCTCAAATTAAGCTAAAAAATACTAAACAATTACTAAAATTAAAATAGAAATATAAAAATACATATATACACACACTAGGGATGTGACGATATTATCAATATCGCGATATCAAAACTGTCTGGATATTATCATGCTCACGTGATGATATGAAACAGGTCTTCCAGGCAAAAAGTGTAGTTTTAAAATATATTTAACCTTCTTATTCTAACATAAAAGTAATATTTTGGGTCGTTATGCTTTAACACGGTATCTGTGAGACGAACTCAGCACAATATAATCTCTTCATCGTCTGTTTCACTTCATTCAGACGATCAGCTCGTGATCCGGTGTTTTCTGTCTCAGAACCGCTCCGTTCACACTCAATTAATGCAGTCGACTCGTTTATTACACTGATGTGAGTTTAACGAGCGTTTGGGAACAACAGACAGCAGTTCTGCTTTATTTCAGCTGCAGATGATTACAGCGTTTCTCTAGATTTATAGCCAGACGTGTTTTTGTGTCTGTTTTCACTGAAGCTGGAGTTTCCTTCAAAATAAAAGCCTAAAGTACAGAATTAATTACTGACACGAGCGTTTAAATGAGTCCAGATTCAGAATATCTTCAAGTGTAGAAATTAGGAAAGAAGTGTAATTTCCCTACTGTAAAATACACCTATGAAATATTAATTTTCATTTGCAATTGTTTTACATTATATGACTATTACTGTCATTATTATTATATTCTAATTAATTTGGCTTCCTAAAACAGCAGTGTGAATGTAATTTAGACTGAGACAGTATATCACTAATAAAAAAAGGGTTGTTTAACTTTAAAAATGTACAAAATTTTAATTTTTTTCCAATTGTTCATGTCTTTTTTTTTTCTTCAATATTGCAATAAATATCATATCGTAGACTTCATATCACGATATTATCGTATCGTTACATCCCTAACACACACACATATATATATATATTCTAAGATTATTTTCCTGACGTTCTAATTAAACTACGAAATATTATTTCTGAAAGTTCAAAACATCCAGGTTTATTACTTACAAAGTTATTAATGTTCTCAAATGTTTTTCTCGGTTGTATGAACATTACGGGAACGTTACATTTGATCATTCTGCAAACGTTACGGGAACGTTACATTTGATCATTCTGCAAGCGTTACGGGAACGTTACATTTGATCATTCTGCAAACGTTACGGGAACGTTACATTTGATCATTCTGCAAACGTTACGGGAACGTTACATTTGATCATTCTGCAAACGTTACGGGAACGTTACATTTGATCATTCTGCAAACGTTACGGGAACGTTACATTTGATCATTCTGCAAACGTTACGGGAACGTTACATTTGATCATTCTGCAAACGTTACGGGAACGTTACATTTGATCATTCTGCAAACGTTACGGGAACGTTACATTTGATCATTCTGCAAACGTTACGGGAACGTTACATTTGATCATTCTGCAAACGTTACGGGAACGTTACATTTGATCATTCTGCAAACGTTACGGGAACGTTACATTTGATCATTCTGCAAACGTTACGGGAACGTTACATTTGATCATTCTGCAAACGTTACGGGAACGTTACATTTGATCATTCTGCAAACGTTACGGGAACGTTACATTTGATCATTCTGCAAACGTTACGGGAACGTTACATTTGATCATTCTGCAAACGTTACGGGAACGTTACATTTGATCATTCTGCAAACGTTACGGGAACGTTACATTTGATCATTCTGCAAACGTTACGGGAACGTTACATTTGATCATTCTGCAAACGTTACGGGAACGTTACATTTGATCATTCTGCAAACGTTACGGGAACGTTACATTTGATCATTCTGCAAACGTTACGATCATTCTGGAACGTTACATTTGATCATTCTGCAAACGTTACGGGAACGTTACATTTGATCATTCTGCAAACGTTACGGGAACGTTACATTTGATCATTCTGCAAACGTTACGGGAACGTTACATTTGATCATTCTGCAAACGTTACGGGAACGTTACATTTGATCATTCTGCAAACGTTACGGGAACGTTACATTTGATCATTCTGCAAACGTTACGGGAACGTTACATTTGATCATTCTGCAAACGTTACGGGAACGTTACATTTGATCATTCGGCAAGCGTTACGGGAACGTTACATTTGATCATTCGGCAAGCGTTACGGGAACGTTACATTTGATCATTCTGCAAACGTTACGGGAACGTTACATTTGATCATTCTGCAAGCGTTACGGGAACGTTACATTTGATCATTCTGCAAGCGTTACGGGAACGTTACATTTGATCATTCTGCAAACGTTACGGGAACGTTACATTTGATCATTCTGCAAGCGTTACGGGAACGTTACATTTGATCATTCTGCAAGCGTTACGGGAACGTTACATTTGATCATTCTGCAAACGTTACGGGAACGTTACATTTGATCATTCTGCAAGCGTTACGGGAACGTTACATTTGATCATTCTGCAAGCGTTACGGGAACGTTACATTTGATCATTCTGCAAGCGTTACGGGAACGTTACATTTGATCATTCTGCAAGCGTTACGTTACATTTGATCATTCTGCAAGCGTTACGGGAACGTTACATTTGATCATTCTGGCAAACGTTACGGGAACGTTACATTTGATCATTCTGCAAGCGTTACGGGAACGTTACATTTGATCATTCTGCAAACGTTACATTTGAATGTTCTCTGAAACAGTAACATTTAAGAGGAACGATGTATAAATAATGTTTTGAGACCAGAACTTAAGAGACATTCTAATAACATTCGTTTGCTCGTAACCTCGCCAGAACGTTAGAATAACGTTAAAACAACACAGTATGGCTTCGGCACTCGTCCCATGATGCATCAGCAGAGACAATCATTAAGATCAGGTTTGGTGTTTGGACAGAAGCAGGTTTCAGGAGCTCGTGGTTTGATCTGAAGGAACTCGTGAGTCCTTTGCTTTATTGTGTTTGTGTCTGTGACTCTGGACCATCGACAGGCCTGACCGTCACGTGAGCCGCGTTTACCCATGATGCCGTGCGGCGCGCGTCTGTAGCGGTGGAGTCTGACATGTTTTCATCACGTGTACTGTATTTAGCTTTTGATATTATTTGTTTGAATCATATTCGTCGTTCTGTTCGTTCTATGCATTTTTACGTCGTCAATCAAACCCGATTCCCGCCGAAACACTACAGTCGCGAGCGATAGCGCTCACTCCACACGTGCAATATTATAAACAGACCTTCTGATGTATAATAAAGTGCAGATCCATCGCATGTTTGCCTACAGGACACCTGTATTTATTGAGTTCAACTAAATATTTAAATATGTAAAGCAATATCATGTACAATGATTTTTTTGAATCTCCAGTTTGCTTTTACTCTGCTTTTCCAAACATTGTACTCCTCTAATAGTTATTTTGAATTTGCATTTTGCCCCTTAAGTAAATAAAGTTTGAAAAGAAACCCCTTCTTTGGTCCTTTATTGTGTGGATCATCATCAGGTTGAGCTGCGCTGACTCTGTCTGACCACTGGGTGGCATCAGCGGATCACCATGACAACAGCTGGAGGCGGGGCTACAGGCATCAGTGGGTGTGTCAGATGACATCACAATCAGCTCCTCATGAATATTCATCCTCTGCTGAAATAGTTCCATCAGATATTATTCTGTAAAGCGATATTAAACCAGATATGTGATAATTTCTGAGGTTCTGATCAAAAAAGCATCACTAAGAAAGTAGTGAAATGTTACTAGAAAAGCGAAGTGTCAACTGTGATGCTAATAACAATGCAAATATAACATTTTAAGGTGATTTAAAATGTTTATTGGATATTATTTACACTCACAAAAGTTTTTGTCTTGTTTTCCAGTATATATATATATATATATATATATATATATAAACAAATCTAAACGTTCTTAAATCAAGATACCTTTACTGGAGCAGCAAAATGACACGAGTCTTGTTTTCTGAAGGGGAAAAAAATTAAATGTTTATCTTTAAAATAAAAAAATTAATCCACCTGGCGTCAGAAAAATAAAATTCAAAGGGAGAAAAAAAAATTCTTACTCCATTTTTATACATTTTACAAAAAACGAGATTTGTTTCAAGTCATTTTGCTTCTCCAGTAAACGTATCTCGATTTATAATGAATGTTTAGATTTATTTTACTGTAAATGAAACACAAAAATATACTTTTTGCGGTAACACTTTACAATAAGGTTCATTAGTTGACATGAACTAATAATGAACTGCACTTATACGGCGTTTATTAATGTTCATTTCAACATTTACTAATACATTATTAATATCTTGTTAACATTAGTTAATGCTCTGTGAACTAACAACGAACATCTGTATTTTTATTAACTAACGTTAGCGAAGATTAGTAAATACAGTAACAAATGTATTGCTCATGGTTAGTTAATGTATTAAAGGGATAGGTCACTTTGAAATTAAAATGTGGTATCTATCAGCTTACCCCAAGGGCATCCAAGATGTAGGTGTCTTTTTTTCTTCAGTAGATCCAATTTTGATGTTTTTAGGTCAAACCGTTCTAGTCTGTCAGTCATATAATGGCAGGTATAGGTCACTGTCTCTATAAGAGGGAAAAAGAACATCCAAATTAAACAATTCCCCATCGTAACTACACATTGATGGCCTAAGACACGAAACGAGCGGTTTGTGTGAGAAAACGAACAGTATTTATATCGTTTTTTACCTCTTGTACACAACCATTTCCAAGTGATCTGAGTGCACACACACATCCGGTGTGTGACGTGTGTGTGCGCGCGCTCTGGCTCACGCTGCATTCACACGGGGCGTCGGCGTCAACGCTTGACGGAGGGCGTGTCTGAAGCGTGGTGCTGACGCGCCGTCATAGTTACAACAACCAATCACATACTTCTCTGGTGTTGCATGAACGGGATTGGGTATTTGCATGAGGCGATCTGATTGGCTGACGCCTCCGTTGGCGCTTGAAAAGTTGCGTCAGCACCACGCTTCAGACACGCCCTCCGTCAAGCGTTGACGCCGACGCCCCGTGTGAATGCAGAGCGCGCGCACACACACGTCACACACCGGATGTGTGTGCGCACTCAGATCACTTGGACATGGTTGTGTACAAGAGGTAAAAAACGATATAATACTGTTCGTTTTCTCACACAAACCGCTCGTTTCGTGTCTTAGGCCATCAATGTGTAGTTACGATGGGGAATTGTTTAATTTGGATGTTCTTTTTCCCTCTTATAGAGACAGTGACCTATACCTGCCATTATATGACCGACAGACTAGAACGGTTCGACC
>JAPDDO010000434.1:127500-140000 GCA_027422415.1 Schizothorax lantsangensis
CCGTCGCTCGCTGACGAGTTTTCAGATGAGTTTTTACCGGTTGAGATAAGTGAGGATTGTCCGGCGTGGGAGGAAAACTTGTCACGCACTGATTCTGACCCAAGACAAAAAACGAAGTCAGTAAGCGATAAAAGCTGTCCGGCGCCAATTCAAGCTCAAAACAACACGGTCCGACCCTTAATTCCACCCCACAAACCCTTCCTGGATCTGAGCCCGCTTCTACCCATCCAGACCGAGGACGAGACCGAAACACCAGACGCTGAAAAGGAGAAAGACAACACAAGTAATCAGGACTGTGTGATCTCCGGAGACTCTACGAGAGAGAATCCCACCGATCTACTGCATGAGGACGGTGCTGAAGCTCCAGCTGACCAATCAGTGATCCGTTAGCATCTGTGACCGTCCTTCAACGAGGTCACATTATCAGGTGTCTCTATGTCTGTCGTGAGCAGTGTTGGGGGTAACGCATTAAAGTTACGTACGTAATCAGATTACTAGTAATGCATTACTTTTTAATTTAAAAGTTATTTTTCAAATAAGTAGCAGTTACATTGTTTCTCGTGTATTGAGTGACAGCTCTGGTGTTGCCATGGTGACAGAAATCAGGAGTAAAGGCCCGTTCACACCAAGCACGATAACGATAAAGATAACGATAAAGATATAGTTCTAAAAATCGTTCTCAGTATTAAAGAATAGCAGCATCCACACCACAACTATAACGATAAAGGCTCAGAAAAACGATATCGTTGGAATCACTTCCAGAACGATTTTTTCCAGCTGATGAACGATAAAAACACTGACAGCCAATCAGAATCCATCCTGCTATAATGTGCTCGAGAATTTAAAGCGACAGACGCGCGTGTGCTTAGAATAAACGGACGTTATCGTTCGCTGGTGTGGACGCTAATATCGTTATCTTTATCGTGCTTGGTGTGAACGGGCCTTAAGTGCAGAGCGTTGTGTGTGAACTAGAGGTCTTCTCGGGTCCTAAAATCCGTACCTGACCCGAATCGACCCAAATCACTTCTTACCCGAACCCGACGTGCATAAATAATTTTTTTTTAAAGATAAACCCGACCCGAGACAGACCCGATGAAATTAGTCCCGAGTCCGACCGCATTTATTTTCGAACCCAACTGGACCCGAACGTAAACGACAAATCCCGGGGTCCTGCCGACTGATTTGCCCGCTGCTCCATTACTTTCATTCAGTTTATTTACTTATTAGCCTATTACTTTATATTTTTGGCTGATGATACATGTTATTTCTGAGTTTGGCTTTTAATTGTAACCAGTGGATTTGAAATATAAACGTGATAGTTTTATAAAAATGTAATCGATAGGTTAATAAATCATGAGCCTCTTTCACACAGCCATTCCGGAAAATACACGGAAAATGTGTCCCGTGATTTGTCCCGGGATGGTCTGATTTCGGTTCATTCACACTGCCAGTGATTTTCCGGAATCTGTGCGTGCGTTCACACACAACCCGTAAAGATCCCGTAAAGACATATACGTGACGTGTATAATGCGCCGCGCACCATTTCACTAAACTGAACGATTTCAGCTTCAGCGCTGATAGTGAGGAGCTCCCTGATCGCTGCTTCATTCCAGTTTACACATTTTTGGTCGTGTGAACGTTGATCTGCCTTCAAAACAGCCGGTAAAACAGTCGAACGATAAAGTGCGTCATCACTACGACACACCCTTTACGGCAGGGGTCATCAAACTTGATCCTGGAGGGCCGGTGTCCTGCATAGTTTAGCTCCAACTTGCCTCAACACACCTGCCTGGAAGTTTCTAGTATACCTAGTAAGAGCTTGATTACAGTGAGATCATGTTGATATTTAGTCTAGAACTACAGTGAGATCATGATGATATTTAGTCTAGAACTACAGTGAGATCATGATGATATTTAGTCTAGAACTACAGTGAGATCGTGATGATATTTAGTCTAGAACTACAGTGAGATCATGTTGATATTTAGTCTAGAACTACAGTGAGATCATGATGATATTTAGTCTAGAACTACAGTGAGATCATGATGATATTTAGTCTAGAACTACAGTGAGATCATGATGATATTTAGTCTAGAACTACAGTGAGATCGTGATGATATTTAGTCTAGAACTACAGTGAGATCGTGATATTTAGTCTAGAACTACAGTGAGATTGTGATGATATTTAGTCTAGAACTACAGTAAGATCGTGATGATATTTAGTCTAGAACTACAGTGAGATCGTGATGATATTTAGTCTAGAACTACAGTGAGATCGTGATGATATTTAGTCTAGAACTACAGTGAGATCGTGATGATATTTAGTCTAGAACTACAGTGAGATCGTGATGATATTTAGTCTAGAACTACAGTGAGATCGTGATGATATTCAGTCTAGACCGACCCTCCAGGACTGAACTTGGTGACCCCTGCTTTACGGCATTGATCCGGCTTTTGTTCACACAGCGCTCGTTCCGGGACTGAACCCGGCAATGTTGCTAGGTCCCCAACCCGGGATCAACCCCGGAATTAATCCCGGGACGTGTTTGCGTTCACACAGAAGGCACTCTGGCAATTTTCTGGCAATTTTCCGGGACCAACGTGCAGTGTGAAAGGAGCTATGGATTTGCTAGTTTTGTCTGCAACGTTATTTACCTCGTGTCCGGTGAAGAGCTGCTGCACACCAAAAAGAAAAGCCTTGCATTGACACGAAGCGTAATGAAGTGATGGATCTCATATCTATAAGATGGATTTCTGAGGTTACAAAATGCTTCTTTTTTACGTGCGTTTCTCAAAAATGAACTTAACATGAACGCACAAGTAGGCTACACATCCGGGAACGTTTAAAAGAATTCGGGTCTAATCGGGTCCTTTTGGGAAAAGCACATTTATTTTAATTACCCGAGACCCGAGGCTGCTAATACCGAACCCAACCCGTGTCCGAGCCACTCGTTGAAGTTTTGGACCTGAACTTGCTCAGGCCGGACCTCGGGTTTTCGGATTTAAGTGGACCCGTGAAGACTTCTAGTGTGAACATGATCTTACTGTAGTTCTAGACTAAATATCATGATCTTACTGTAGTTCTAGACTAAATATCATGATCTTACTGTAGTTCTAGACTAAATATCATGATCTTACTGTAGTTCTAGACTAAATATCATGATCTTACTGTAGTTCTAGACTAAATATCAACATGATCTCACTGTAGTTCTAGACTAAATATCATGATCTTACTGTAGTTCTAGACTAAATATCAACATGATCTTACTGTAGTTCTAGACTAAATATCAACATGATCTTACTGTAGTTCTAGACTAAATATCAACATGATCTTACTGTAGTTCTAGACTAAATATCAACATGATCTTACTGTAGTTCTAGACTAAATATCAACATGATCTTACTGTAGTTCTAGACTAAATATCAACATGATCTCACTGTAGTTCTAGACTAAATATCAACATGATCTTACTGTAGTTCTAGACTAAATATCAACATGATCTCACTGTAGTTCTAGACTAAATATCAACATGATCTTACTGTAGTTCTAGACTAAATATCAACATGATCTCACTGTAGTTCTAGACTAAATATCAACATGATCTTACTGTAGTTCTAGACTAAATATCAACACGATCTTACTGTAGTTCTAGACTAAATATCAACATGATCTCACTGTAGTTCTAGACTAAATATCAACACGATCTTACTGTAGTTCTAGACTAAATATCAACATGATCTCACTGTAGTTCTAGACTAAATATCAACACGATCTCACTGTAGTTCTAGACTAAATATCAACACGATCTCACTGTAGTTCTAGACTAAATATCAACATGATCTTACTGTAGTTCTAGACTAAATATCAACACGATCTTACTGTAGTTCTAGACTAAATATCAACATGATCTTACTGTAGTTCTAGACTAAATATCAACATGATCTCACTGTAGTTCTAGACTAAATATCAACATGATCTTACTGTAGTTCTAGACTAAATATCAACATGATCTCACTGTAGTTCTAGACTAAATATCAACATGATCTTACTGTAGTTCTAGACTAAATATCAACATGATCTCACTGTAGTTCTAGACTAAATATCATCACGATCTCACTGTAGTTCTAGACTAAATATCATGATCTTACTGTAGTTCTAGACTAAATATCAACATGATCTTACTGTAGTTCTAGACTAAATATCATCATGATCTCACTGTAGTTCTAGACTAAATATCAACATGATCTCACTGTAGTTCTAGACTAAATATCAACATGATCTTACTGTAGTTCTAGACTAAATATCAACATGATCTTACTGTAGTTCTAGACTAAATATCATCATGATCTCACTGTAGTTCTAGACTAAATATCAACATGATCTCACTGTAGTTCTAGACTAAATATCATCATGATCTCACTGTAGTTCTAGACTAAATATCATCATGATCTTACTGTAGTTCTAGACTAAATATCAACATGATCTTACTGTAGTTCTAGACTAAATATCAACACTATCTCACTGTAGTTCTAGACTAAATATCATCATGATCTTACTGTAGTTCTAGACTAAATATCAACATGATCTCACTGTAGTTCTAGACTAAATATCATCATGATCTCACTGTAGTTCTAGACTAAATATCAACATGATCTTACTGTAGTTCTAGACTAAATATCATCATGATCTCACTGTAGTTCTAGACTAAATATCAACACGATCTTACTGTAGTTCTAGACTAAATATCATCATGATCTCACTGTAGTTCTAGACTAAATATCAACATGATCTTACTGTAGTTCTAGACTAAATATCATCACGATCTTACTGTAGTTCTAGACTAAATATCATCATGATCTCACTGTAGTTCTAGACTAAATATCAACATGATCTTACTGTAGTTCTAGACTAAATATCATCACGATCTTACTGTAGTTCTAGACTAAATATCATCATGATCTTACTGTAGTTCTAGACTAAATATCAACATGATCTTACTGTAGTTCTAGACTAAATATCAACACTATCTCATTGTAGTTCTAGACTAAATATCATGATCATGATCTTACTGTAGTAGTTCTAGACTAGACTAAATATCATCATGATCTCACTGTAGTTCTAGACTAAATATCAACATGATCTCACTGTAGATCTAGACTAAATATCATCATGATCTCACTGTAGTTCTAGACTAAATATCATGATCTTACTGTAGTTCTAGACTAAATATCATCATGATCTTACTGTAGTTCTAGACTAAATATCAACATGATCTTACTGTAGTTCTAGACTAAATATCAACACTATCTCACTGTAGTTCTAGACTAAATATCATCATGATCTTACTGTAGTTCTAGACTAAATATCATCATGATCTCACTGTAGTTCTAGACTAAATATCATCATGATCTCACTGTAGTTCTAGACTAAATATCAACATGATCTTACTGTAGTTCTAGACTAAATATCAACATGATCTCACTGTAGTTCTAGACTAAATATCATCATGATCTTACTGTAGTTCTAGACTAAATATCAACACGATCTTACTGTAGTTCTAGACTAAATATCATCATGATCTCACTGTAGTTCTAGACTAAATATCATGATCTTACTGTAGTTCTAGACTAAATATCAACATGATCTCACTGTAGTTCTAGACTAAATATCATGATCTTACTGTAGTTCTAGACTAAATATCATCATGATCTCACTGTAGTTCTAGACTAAATATCAACATGATCTTACTGTAGTTCTAGACTAAATATCAACATGATCTTACTGTAGTTCTAGACTAAATATCATCATGATCTTACTGTAGTTCTAGACTAAATATCAACATGATCTTACTGTAGTTCTAGACTAAATATCATGATCTCACTGTAGTTCTAGACTAAATATCATCATGATCTTACTGTAGTTCTAGACTAAATATCATCATGATCTCACTGTAGTTCTAGACTAAATATCATCATGATCTCACTGTAGTTCTAGACTAAATATCAACATGATCTTACTGTAGTTCTAGACTAAATATCATCATGATCTCACTGTAGTTCTAGACTAAATATCATCATGATCTCACTGTAGTTCTAGACTAAATATCAACATGATCTTACTGTAGTTCTAGACTAAATATCATCATGATCTCACTGTAGTTCTAGACTAAATATCAACATGATCTTACTGTAGTTCTAGACTAAATATCATCACGATCTTACTGTAGTTCTAGACTAAATATCAACATGATCTCACTGTAGTTCTAGACTAAATATCAACACGATCTTACTGTAGTTCTAGACTAAATATCATCATGATCTCACTGTAGTTCTAGACTAAATATCATCATGATCTCACTGTAGATCTAGACTGAATATCATCACGATCTCACTGTAGTTCTAGACTAAATATCATCATGATCTCACTGTAGTTCTAGACTAAATATCATCATGATCTTACTGTAGTTCTAGACTAAATATCATCATGATCTCACTGTAGTTCTAGACTAAATATCAACACGATCTCACTGTAGTTCTAGACTAAATATCAACACGATCTTACTGTAGTTCTAGACTAAATATCAACATGATCTCACTGTAGTTCTAGACTAAATATCAACATGATCTCACTGTAGTTCTAGACTAAATATCAACACGATCTCACTGTAGTTCTAGACTAAATATCAACACGATCTTACTGTAGTTCTAGACTAAATATCATGATCTTACTGTAGTTCTAGACTAAATATCAACACGATCTTACTGTAGTTCTAGACTAAATATCAACACGATCTTACTGTAGTTCTAGACTAAATATCATGATCTTACTGTAGTTCTAGACTAAATATCATGATCTTACTGTAGTTCTAGACTAAATATCATGATCTTACTGTAGTTCTAGACTAAATATCACGATCTCACTGTAGTTCTAGACTAAATATCAACACGATCTTACTGTAGTTCTAGACTAAATATCATGATCTTACTGTAGTTCTAGACTAAATATCATGATCTTACTGTAGTTCTAGACTAAATATCAACACGATCTCACTGTAGTGCTAGACTAAATATCAACACGATCTCACTGTAGTTCTAGACTAAATATCAACACGATCTCACTGTAGTTCTAGACTAAATATCAACACGATCTCACTGTAGTTCTAGACTAAATATCAACACAATCTCACTGTAGTTCTAGACTAAATATCATGATCTCACTGTAGTTCTAGACTAAATATCAACATGATCTTACTGTAGTTCTAGACTAAATATCAACACGATCTCACTGTAGTTCTAGACTAAATATCATCATGATCTCACTGTAGTTCTAGACTAAATATCATCATGATCTTACTGTAGTTCTAGACTAAATATCAACACGATCTTACTGTAGTTCTAGACTAAATATCAACACGATCTCACTGTAGTTCTAGACTAAATATCATCACTGTATCTAGACTAAATATCAACACGATGTAGAGACTCTAGACTAAATATCATCATGATCTTACTGTAGTTCTAGACTAAATATCAATATGTATTTACTCATCTCACCTGCACAAAAACACATTCAGGGTTCCTCAAAATCAATAAACAGTCAAATGCAAACTCAGAATATGACACAAACCTGCAATAATTAAATAAGACAAATATCATTTATGTATTTAATTACATTTTATTAACCAATGTCTTTGCTAATGACCTTTGATGATCCAATTCAATCATACTAATAAGTAAAAATAACACATTTGTGTTTAATTGTAGTTATTGCTGAATAGTGTTGAACTGCATCATATTCTTCATGTGATTAGTTTGATCTGCGTCCTCTACTGTACAGACCTGAATCTACATTAACTTCAGCCTGAGCCGGATTCACTTCACTTTTACTGTGAAAGGGCTTTTATGTTTATAAAATATCTTTATTATATTAACAACAAACAAGCAAGCCCTGCCCAGATTTAAAAAGTAACTCAAAAGTAACTCATTACTTTGCATAAAAAGTAACTAAGCAACATTAGTTACTTTTTAAGGGAGTAATGCAACATTGTAACGCACTACTTTTAAAAGTAGCGTTCCCCAACACTGCTCGTGATGCATCTGAGATTAAAATGGAAAAACAGATGAATATGGAAGGCAGATCCTGTACAGTATATGACTGTAGAAGCCTAATAAACTGTGTGTACAGATTACAACTCAAGTAAATGATTATAAAAGGTATAATAACGTGCTTAAATGATGTACATATGGTTATAACAGTCACTTCTGTGAGTTAAACCATGTAGTGCTGCTCTTTATTTAAAAATAATCAGTCACAAACATGTATGAACATTTGTGAATAAAGTATAAATTATTTACTGCTAACTGTCTGAATGTTTTCTTCATTAAAAAAACTAAATTTAAGCATCAACCAACAATCAAAAAGCTGTGTCTTAAAGACTTATTATGCCTAAGGAATAAATGTGCATAAATCTTTTCTATATTAATCACGTGAGTAAGTAATACGAGTCTTACCTGCGGTCCGTAGAGAATCTGATGCTTTTAATTCGGTTCGGATATCTTCACTTTATAGACAACATCATGAATCAAACGCATACATTTTATTTTATTTATACAAATGAGGAAAAACCTTATTTTTCCCGTAAAGATTCTGCAAGTAAAAGCTTTTAAACCTCTAACCTGTTAACTGTCGGTTTCTCTTTTTGAGTTTAGGCCTGAAAATGACATTTCCATCTTAAAGGGGACCTAACGCACACAGTTTCACCCAATCTCATGTTAATCTTGAGTACCTATAGAGTAGTACTGCATCCTTCATATCTCCAAAAAGTCTTTAGTTTGATCATATTTATAAAAGAAAGATACAGATTTACGATTCTCTCCGAAAAAAGCCGAGCTCCTGAAGGCGTGCCGTGTGGGCGGAGCTAAAGAGTGAAGGCGTGTCATGGGCGGAGCTAAAGAGTGAAGGCGTGTCGTGGGCGGAGCTAAAGAGTGACGAGCACTTGCTCCGATCGCCAACAAAACACAGACATTTGATGCCGTTTCACTTACCATCTGCAGTTCTGAATCATGACCGGGATCTTTTATAGCTGGGACCGCTCCATCTTTCAGTATTAAACGATGTGCAAATCCAGCGTCGAATTGGACCTTGTTTATAAAACGTTCGTCAACAAAACACTTGAGAAACTCCATTGCTGCCCCGGAAAAACAAACTATATCCACTGTTCACGTAACGCTGGGTTCTTTTGTGAAGCTGAACAAGGTTATCTTTCCCTCACAACCAAAAACACACTTCTTTAGAGACATTCTTCCCGAGCGAGTCCCGTGCAGCGCTGCCGAATGAAGCGTGTTGATTGGCTGCTCTCGCTCCGGTCGATGCGTGCAGGGGCGTGTTCTTCCGGGAGAAATGCCCATATAAGGAGTTCCACCGTCGTTTACGTCATCAAGAACAACGATCGAAAAAAACTCTCCGAAACTTGTACGAACCCGGAAGTGAGATTTTTGGCACAGAAATACTCTGTTATACTCCAAAAATTTTTTTTGAAATTTTGTCCATGCTTAGCATGAGAATCAAACTCTTTAACAGTGTAAACAACTCTGAATGCATGAAACAGCATTGTACCGCCCCTTTAAATTGTTATAAAGTTTGAATGCTTTGGAGCAGAGACTTAAGGTTGGTCTCTTTTTAAAAAGACACTTGGCAGATTATTGTAGAGGTCAAACAAGTTATAAAAAGTATATTACAAACAAGTTATGAAAGTTTTAGTTTATGGAAATATGAAATATATATTTTACAAAACATGTTTTACGCTAAAACTGCTAGAAAATCAAAACCAAAAATCTGAACAAGTTGTGTTCCAAATTTGAGGTTGATATCTCAAAAAATGAGCTTTGAGTGAGATTGTGTTTGGACGCAGTACCAAGCTTCTCCACTAGATGACCATCAAACCCCATTAGTGACCATATAAGAGCATCTCCACTAGATGACCATCAAACCCCATTAGTGACCATATAAGAGCATCTCCACTAGATGACCATCAAACCCCATTAGTGACCATATAAGAGCATCTCCACTAGATGACCATCAAACCCCATTAGTGACCATATAAGAGCATCTCCACTAGATGACCATCAAACCCCATTAGTGACCATATAAGAGCATCTCCACTAGATGACCATCAAACCCCATTAGTGACCGTATAAGAGCTTCTCCACTAGATGACCATCAAACCCCATTAGTGACCGTATAAGAGCGTCTCCACTAGATGACCATCAAACCCCATTAGTGACCGTATAAGGGCGTCTCCACTAGATGACCATCAAACCCCATTAGTGACCGTATAAGGGCGTCTCCACTAGATGACCATCAAACCCCATTAGTGACCATATAAGGACGTCTCCACTAGATGACCATCAAACCCCATTAGTGACCATATAAGGGCGTCTCCACTAGATGACCATCAAACCCCATTAGTGACCATATAAGGGCGTCTCCACTAGATGACCATCAAACCCCATTAGTGACCATATAAGGGCGTCTCCACTAGATGACCATCAAACCCCATTAGTGACCATATAAGGGCGTCTCCACTAGATGACCATCAAACCCCATTAGTGACCATATAAGGGCGTCTCCACTAGATGACCATCAAACCCCATTAGTGACCATATAAGAGCGTCTCCACTAGATGACCATCAAACCCCATTAGTGACCATATAAGGGCGTCTCCACTAGATGACCATCAAACCCCATTAGTGACCATATAAGGGCGTCTCCACTAGATGACCATCAAACCCCATTAGTGACCATAAAAGGACGTCTCCACTAGATGACCATCATTAGTGACCATATAAGGACGTCTCCACTAGATGACCATCAAACCCCATTAGTGACCATATAAGAGCGTCTCCACTAGATGACCATCAAACCCCATTAGTGACCATATAAGGGCGTCTCCACTAGATGACCATCAAACCCCATTAGTGACCATATAAGAGCGTCTCGACTAGATGACCATCAAACCCCATTAGTGACCATATAAGGGCATCTCCACTAGATGACCATCATTAGTGACCATATAAGGACGTCTCCACTAGATGACCATCAAACCCCATTAGTGACCATATAAGAGCGTCTCCACTAGATGACCATCAAACCCCATTAGTGACCATATAAGGGCGTCTCCACTAGATGACCATCAAACCCCATTAGTGACCATATAAGAGCGTCTCGACTAGATGACCATCAAACCCCATTAGTGACCATACAAGGGCGTCTCCACTAGATGACCATCAAACCCCATTAGTGACCATATAAGGGCGTCTCCACTAGATGACCATCATTAGTGACCATATAAGAGCGTTTCCACTAGATGACCATCAAACCCCATTAGTGACCATACAAGGGCGTCTCCACTAGATGACCATCAAACCCCATTAGTGACCATATAAGGGCGTCTCCACTAGATGACCATCATTAGTGACCATATAAGGGCGTCTCCATTTCCATATACGCTTTGAGTGATCTGAAACATGTTTTTCCATACCTTTCTCAATATTTATGACGTAGACATCACATTCAGAAGTATTAAGGGTAGTATGGCAGTATTTGATTTCAATTCAACCTCAAAAAACACATAAAAGACATGCGACAAGAACCCTGGACGTACGTTATAGTTCACGCTGCATCAAAAATTGAGAACCAATTGTTTTTTCTTTATATTCGAAACACTTTTAGACCTTTTTGTCTCAAAAAATAGAATGAATGTTATCTTTTGAACACTTGACATGAACATGAATGCAGATTTTTCATGATTTTATATATGTATCACTATTTCAAATTAAAGGTCAGAACTCGCTCTCTGACTCTGATGAGTACTCTTCTTACAAATTAATAAATTACAGTTGCTCTGTAAAATATTTCAAAAATCAGTCACCAAATATGAAAACTAGAGTCTTTAAGCTTTCAAACGATATATAGTTTGTCAAGATTGCTTTAGGTTCAGACTAAGATATTACTGTTTAAACCATGTAATGCAAGTGGACCCACCGGTGGGTCCGTGACAGTTAACAGGTTAAAATAAGTTTGTAAATAAGAAAAAAGTTCAAATGTGTTTTTAAGAGACCAGTAACTCCCTATAAAACTGTTATTTGCAACCAAAAAAAAATAAAAATAAGCATAAACAAAATATTGTTCAGTGAAGTCACGTGTCGATATTTTGAGTTTCGTAATATTCTGTATTTGATGATTTCATAATGGTAACAGAATTCAAGAAAGATCCTAAGAAAGATGATAACTAAGTGAATAACAGGCATCTTTTACACAAAAAAACTTTCAACAGCAGACAAAGCACAGATATTGAAATATTAAAATATCTCAAACTGTTCCCAGGAGTCTGTGTATAGATTCAGAATGTAAAGATACTCACATTTTAATGATTTATAAACACACCTTATGAGATAATATAATGACAATCATCACCGCCTGTGAGAAATCACGACTGGAACA
>JAPDDO010000434.1:145000-147500 GCA_027422415.1 Schizothorax lantsangensis
TCAGCAGCTGCGGCCTCAGCGCCTTCACCTCGGCCACGTTACCCAGCAGCCCCAGCATGTTACGGTGCAGCTCCTGCTTATCAGGGAACTCCTGCGGGACGAGCACAAACCTAACGCATGAGGGACGAGCAGAGCTTGTGCTGACAATCATTCATTATTCAGGCTGCGTTTGGAACAGAACTGAAACTGTGATGAACGGACCTTCAGACAATCCAGGAAGAGATTCATGCCGTTACACTCCAGGAACATCTGACAGTTATCAGGCGTCTCGTCTGTGATGTTCCAGAGCGCGCTCCACGAGAACTCCATCACCTGATCACACTACACACACACACACACAGACACACGCACACACACAGACACACACAGACACAGAGACACACAGACACACAGAGACACAGACACACACACACACACAGAGACACACACACACACAGAGACACAGACACACACGCACAGAGACACAGACGCACAGAGACACAGACACAGAGACACACACACACACACACAGAGACACAGACACACACACACGCACAGACACACACACACAGACACACACAGACACAGACAGACACACGCACACACAGACACACACACACACAGACACACACACACAGACACACACACACAGACACACACAGAGACACACAGACACACAGAGACACACAGACACACAGAGACACACACACACAGAGAGACACACACACACAGAGACACACACACATACAGAGACACAGACACACACGCACAGAGACACACACGCACAGAGACACAGACGCACAGAGACACAGACACACACACACAGACACAGACAGACACACACACACACACACACAGACACACACAGACACACACACACACAGACACACACACACACAGAGACACACACACACACACACAGACACACACAGACACACACACACAGTTAACTCTGACTATAACCAGAAAACACATTCCCATTAGCAGAATCACATACATTAAAAAACATTCATTACTTAAAAAAACTAAAACTGAGATAACATAAAATACATAAAAAAAAAAATTTTTTTGTGACTTTTAATAAAAACTCAAATTAAATTAGATATAAAAAAACTTACAAAAAATTATAACTTTAAATAAAATTACCTGAAATAAAAAAAAAAAAAGTACACATTTTATTTCCAAGACAACATTTTTCATATTCATTTAATTTAAGCTGAAGTGCAAAATAACAAACAAAAGCTAATCAAAATTACAAAAACGCACAACAAAACTACTGAAACGTTAATTAAAATTAACACAAAAAATTTAAATATGAACAAAACTATAATAGTATATCAGGGATACTGAAATAACACTATCACAGTCATGAACAGAATGAATCAGTGATGAGACCGATTCACTAATGAATGAATCAGTGATGAGTCCGATTCACTAATGAATCAGTGATGAGTCCGATTCACTAATGAATCAGTGATGAGTCCGATTCACTAATGAATCAGTGATGAGTCCGATTCACTAATGAATCAGTGATGAGTCCGATTCACTAATGAATCAGTGATGAGTCCGATTCACTAATGAATCAGTGATGAGTCCGATTCACTAATGAATCAGTGATGAGTCCGATTCACTAATGAATCAGTGATGAGTCCGATTCACTAATGAATCAGTGATGAGACCGATTCACTAATGAATCAGTGATGAGACCGATTCACTAATGAATCAGTGATGAGTCCGATTCACTAATGAATCAGTGATGAGACCGATTCACTAATGAATCAGTGATGAGACCGATTCACTAATGAATCAGCGATGAGTCCGATTCACTAATGAATCAGCGATGAGACCGATTCACTAATGAATCAGCGATGAGACCGATTCACTAATGAATCAGCGATGAGACCGATTCACTAATGAATCAGCGATGAGACCGATTCACTAATGAATCAGCGATGAGACCGATTCAGTAATGAATCAATGATGAGTCCGATTCACTAATGAATCAGTGATTCACTAATGAATCAGTGATGAGTCCGATTCACTAATGAATCAGTGATGAGACCGATTCACTAATGAATCAGTGATGAGTCCGATTCACTAATGAATCAGTGATGAGTCAGATTCACTAATGAATCAGTGATGAGTCAGATTCACTAATGAATCAATAATGAGTCTGCTTCACTAATGAATCAGTGATGAGTGTTTCAGTATTTAATCAGTGATGAGTCTGATTCACTAATGAATCAGTGTTGAGTCTGATTCACTAATGAATCAGTGATGAGTGTTTCACTAATGAATCAGTGATGAGTGTTTCACTAATGAATCAGTGATGAGTCTGTTTCAGTAATGAATCAGTTATGAGTCAGATTCACTAATGAATCAATAATGAGTCTGCTTCACTAATGAATCAGTGATGAGTGTTTCAGTATTTAATCAGTGATGAGTCTGATTCACTAATGAATCAGTGTTGAGTCTGATTCACTAATGAATCAGTAATTAGTCTGATTCACTAATGAATCAG
>JAPDDO010000434.1:182500-190000 GCA_027422415.1 Schizothorax lantsangensis
TATGTATTTTGTCAAGATTATAAAATGTTTTGATTCTAAAAGACCGTAATACATTGTGTAATATGACACTTGACTCCGCCCACTAAGGGGGAGGAGCCCGCCAAAAGATTTTAAAGTACCGTTTCCATGGTAACGCAACGTCCGATTTCAAAATGGTTTGAACGGGATGAATTTTGAGGTTTTAAGCTATATATAATATATAGTTTATATTAATTTATAATTTATGATGATTACTAAAATATTTGATGGGGAAAAAAAGAGCGCCAAGCATCCCACAGATGAACCTGACGCCGGTCAAAGCCAGAAAAACACATTTGATGATCAGCTTGAAGCCGGCATGATATTAAAAATATAGTTGATTTGATTTTATGCCAAATTAACGCTGCAAAGGTGGCTCAGAAGCGCTTCTGAAGTGGCATTTGTGTCTTTACACAGAGGT
This sequence comes from Schizothorax lantsangensis, assembly GCA_027422415.1. Taxonomy (NCBI): domain Eukaryota; kingdom Metazoa; phylum Chordata; class Actinopteri; order Cypriniformes; family Cyprinidae; genus Schizothorax; species Schizothorax lantsangensis. The sequence goes on from JAPDDO010000434.1 coordinate 182,940, forward strand.
GGCTACATGCATTTCCAACTGCATACTGGGTAAATTAATTCTGCCTTTTATGCAACATTGTATCTTTACACTAAATTTCGAGCAGGCACACAAACGCTGCAGAATGATGCACGCTCTGAGCTTTAATACTTATGCCAAGGTTACTCTGCAAAGGTGGCTCAGAAGCGCCTCTGAAGTGGCATCTTTTAAATGCGGCTCAGAGGTGGCATGAATGCGTTTATACAGTAATTACGACTGTATGCTTTGATGCTGAGGACCGAGGTGGGTCAGAGCAGGTATAGTCAACAGGACAAATGCAGACAAGTGTTTAAACAGCTCGTTCACGTCTTTGTACAGATATCAGAAGGATCCCAGCGTAAGGAACAAGTGGATACACTGTAAAAAATTACCGTGATTTTAACGGTAAAAAACTGTTAGGTAAGTTCCTGTAAAAAGAACCTGTAAATTTGATGTTTTTTCTTTGAAATAACTATGTTTTTTCTTATTAGTTATGTTTATTAGGGTTGTATGTTACATCTAATGTTGTTAAATTAATGTTTATTGCATATTTCAGTTTAATGATGGTGTTTAGTGTTTGTGTGAATGATGATGCTTCTATATATGTTATTAATTAAAAGCTGCTTTGGTTCATCATGTGACTTTATCATCACCTCCTGATTTTGGTGCTTATCAGTGTATTACAAAACAGATTTCAGTACTGTAATAGGTTGGTATATTAACATTATATCAGTTAATGAAATTACGGTATTTAACTGTAAATTTAAGTTAAAACGGTAAAACCTAAAATGTTACCGTATTTTTTACGGTAGAATTACGCTGCCGGTTTTTACCGTCATTTTTTTTACGGTGTAGTTTACTTTTAATGGCGTCCCGGATCGTATCAGAGCATGTTGTTTTGTAAACGAGGCACAGAGAGTCACAAAGAATCATTTGTTGAGAGATGAAGCGGAGCTAGATCTGACTGCAGCTGCATCACAAACCGTGAGTAAATTATTTCATAATGCTTTGTCTGGAAATTACAGTTTTATTTTGATCATGTTGTAAAAACACTCAAAAATGCAATATTGAGGGGGTGTTGATAGTGTTTCCTATGCTGTGACGTTAGCCAATCACAACAGCGGCTGATTACTGGCGAGCCTTAAAGGACACGCCCCTTAAAACAGGTCGTTTTAGACAGAGGGTCGAAAATATTAATTTTTCCAAATTTTTTTTTTTTTTTTTGCAAAAAACTTTATTAACGTTATAACTTATAAGTAAACCTCAAGGAACAAAAAGTAGAAAAATAATTAAAAAATCATGTCATGACCCCTTTAACGATTCATCAGTGCATGTTTCTTTTCTCTTTTGTTTTCATTTTAATCAAAATATCAATATTTTTTTTGCTTTTCGCTTGTATCTTTACCCTGTTAATATTGTAAAGGTTTAGTAAACAGATTAAGCTAAATTAATTAATCAATTAATGAATTAACAAGTAAAGAAAAATGCCTTAATCTTACATTTAAGCTTACATTCAGTACGTCACAATATTGAAGAAAATATTAGTTTTCGTGAGATAAAACACTATATCACTTGTTTTTTCAGCAGTACACATCTAACAAACTGTATCCCACAATGCTTGTCATTTACAGTATTGCATGGTTTTATCTCACAGTTATGAGTTTATATCTCACAATCCGGACTTTTCATCTCAGAATTGGCAGTTTATATCTTTAATAAGTGTCTGATCAGACTGACAGTAGTTGAAACATTTTACCACAAATTTGGATTAATAGCACAAAACTACTGTATTTATTTGTGCGATGACAGCAGGACACCACCCGCTGATGTTATGAGGTCTAATGTTATGATATTACACATGTTATTATGTAATGTTATGAGGTCTAATGTTATGATATTACACATGTTATTATTGTAATGTTATGAGGTCTAATGTTATGATATTACACGTTATTATGTAATGTTATGAGGTCTAATGTTATGATGTTACACATGTTATTATGTAATGTTATGAGGTCTAATGTTGTGATGTTACACATGTTATTATGTAATGTTATGAGGTCTAATGTTATGATATTACACATGTTATTATGTAATGTTATGAGGTCTTATGTTATGATGTTACACATGTTATTATGTAATGTTATGAGGTCTAATGTTATGATGTTACACATGTTATGTAATGTCATGAGGTCTAATGTTATGATGTTACACATGTTATTATGTAATGTTATGAGGTCTAATGTTATGATATTACACATGTTATTATGTAATGTTATGAGGTCTAATGTTATGATATTACACATGTTATTATGTAATGCTGTGAGGTCTAATGTTATGATGTTACACATGTTATTATGTAATGTTATGAGGTCTAATGTTATGATGTTACACATGTTATTATGTAATGCTGTGAGGTCTAATGTTATGATGTTACACATGTTATTATGTAATGTTGTGAGGTCTAATGTTATGATGTTATACATGTTATTATGTAATGCTGTGAGGTCTAATGTTATGATGTTACACATGTTATTATGTAATGTTGTGAGGTCTAATGTTATGATGTTACACATGTTATTGTGTAATGCTGTGAGGTCTAATGTTATGATGTTACACATGTTATTATGTAATGTTGTGAGGTCTAATGTTATGATGTTATACATGTTATTATGTAATGTTGTGAGGTCTAATGTTATGATGTTACACATGTTATGTAATGTGAGGTCTAATGTTATGATGTTACACATGATATTTTGTAATGTTATGAGGTCTAATGTTATGGTGTTACACATGTTATTATGTAATGTTGTGAGGTCTAATGTTATGTTACACATGTTATGATGTAATGTTATGAGGTCTAATGTTATGATGTTACACATGTTATTGTGTAATGTTATGAGGTCTAATGTTATGATGTTACACATGTTATTGTGTAATGTTATGAGGTCTAATGTTATGATGTTACACATGTTATTATGTAATGTTACGAGGTCTAATGTTATGATGTTACACATGTTATTATGTAATGTTGTGAGGTCTAAAGTTATGATGTTATACATGTTATTATGTAATGTTGTGAGGTCTAATGTTATGATGTTACACATGTTATTGTGTAATGCTGTGAGGTCTAATGTTATGATGTTACACATGTTATTATGTAATGTTGTGAGGTCTAATGTTATGATGTTATACATGTTATTATGTAATGTTGTGAGGTCTAATGTTATGATGTTACACATGTTATTATGTAATGTTGTGAGGTCTAATGTTATGATGTTACACATGATATTTTGTAATGTTATGAGGTCTAATGTTATGATGTTACACATGTTATTATGTAATGTTGTGAGGTCTAATGTTATGTTACACATGTTATGATGTAATGTTATGAGGTCTAATGTTATGATGTTATACATGTTATTGTGTAATGTTATGAGGTCTAATGTTATGATGTTACACATGTTATTATGTAATGTTACGAGGTCTAATGTTATGATGTTACACATGTTATTATGTAATGTTACGAGGTCTAATGTTATGATGTTACACACGTTATTATGTAATGTTACGAGGTCTAATGTTATGTTACACATGTTATTATGTAATGTTATGAGGTCTAATGTTATGATGTTACACATGTTATTATGTAATGTTATGAGGTCTAATGTTATGATGTTACACATGTTATTATGTAATGTTATGAGTTCTAATGTTATGATGTTACACATGTTATTATGTAATGTTATGAGGTCTAATGTTATGATGTTACACATGTTATTATGTAATGTTATGAGGTCTAATGTTATGATGTTACACATGTTATTATGTAATGTTACGAGGTCTAATGTTATGATGTTACACACGTTATTATGTAATGTTACGAGGTCTAATGTTATGATGTTACACACGTTATTATGTAATGTTACGAGGTCTAATGTTATGATGTTACACATGTTACGAGGTCTAATGTTATGATGTTACACGTTATTATGTAATGTTACGAGGTCTAATGTTATGATGTTACACATGGTATTATGTAATGTTTACGAGGTCTAATGTTATGATGTTACACATGTTATTATGTAATGTTACGAGGTCTAATGTTATGATGTTACACACGTTATTATGTAATGTTGTGAGGTCTAATGTTATGATGTTACACACGTTATTATGTAATGTTGTGAGGTCTAATGTTATGATGTTACACATGTTATTATGTAATGTTATGAGGTCTAATGTTATGATGTTACACATGTTATTATGTAATGTTGTGAGGTCTAATGTTATGATGTTACACATGTTATGTAATGTTACGAGGTCTAATGTTATGATGTTACACACGTTATTATGTAATGTTGTGAGGTCTAATGTTATGATGTTACACATGTTATTATGTAATGTTGTGAGGTCTAATGTTATGATGTTACACACGTTATTATGTAATGTTATGAGGTCTAATGTTATGATGTTACACATGTTATGTAATGTTACGAGGTCTAATGTTATGATGTTACACATGTTATTATGTAATGTTATGAGGTCTAATGTTATGATGTTACACATGTTATTATGTAATGTTATGAGGTCTAATGTTATGATATTACACATGTTATTATGTAATGTTATTACCAGAGGTGGACAAAGCACATAACTCCATTACTTGAGTGAAAGTACAGAGACTGCTGGTTAAATATGTGACCCTGGAGCACAAAACCAGTCATAAGGGTCAATTTTTCAAAATTGAGATTTATGCATCATCTGAAAACTGAATAAATAGCTTTCCATTGATGTATGGTTTGTTATGATAGGACAATATTTGAAATCTGAGGGAGCAAAAAAATCTAAATATTGAGAAAATCACCTTTAAAGTTGTTCAAATTAAGTTCTTAGCAATGCATATTACTAATCAAAAATTAAGTTTTGATATATTTACGGTAGGATATTTACACAATATCTTCCTGGAACATGATCTTTACTTAATACCCTAATGATTTTTGTCATAAAAGAAAAATGTATAATTTTGACCCATACAATGTATATATAATATACCTGTGCTACTTATGACTGCTTTTGTGCTCCACGGCCACATATTACTCTATTACAAGTTAAAGTCTATTACTTATGTAAAAGTACATAAGTACTTGCTTTTAAATGTAAATATTAAAAGTACATTTCCTTTATGTCAGCGCACTGTATTATTATTGTTGTAATACTTGCAATGTACAATACATTACATCTACTGGATACACCGACTATCTTATAATATCATTGAAATAAAGAGCCACATTTGAACAGAGTGCTGTAAATACAGACTGATTAGAAAAACATCGAACATGCTTTAAAACTCAGCAACATGACTGTACACTGTAAAAAATGACCGTGATTTTAACGGTAAAAAACTGTGAAAATGCTACAGTAAAAACCTGTTAAATAGTTAACGGTAAGTTCCTGTAAAATTAAACTGACGTTCCCAGAATTCCCTGCGTTGCATTTCAACATTTCAATGTATATTCTTTGAAATAACTGTTTCTTCTTAGTTTTTTCTTATCAGTTATGTTTATTAGGGTTGTATGTTACATCTAATGTTGTTAAATTAATGTTTATTGCATATTTCAGTTTAATGAGTCTCATCGTGATGGTGTTTAGTGTTTGTGTGAATGACGCTGTGCTTCTTCTATATATGTTATTATTTAAAAGCTGCTTTGGTTCATCATGTGACTTTATCATCACCTCCTGCTTTTGGTGGTTATCAGTGTATTACAAAAGATACAAAACAGATTTCAATACTTCAATATGTTGGTATATTAACATTATACCAGTTAATGAAATTACGGTATTTAACTGTAAATTTAAGTTAAAACGGTAAAACCTAAAATGTTGTTACCGTATTTTTTACGGTAGAATTCCGGCAACCACAGCTGCCGTTTTTACTGTAAATTTTACAGATTTTTTTTTTTTTTTTACAGTGTATCTGTATAACTTTACAACAGCAACACTGCTTTAACAAAAAAGCAACAGCAATATTTATTTGACATCAAAGCAAACATTTCAAAAATGTACTGTGTTTTGTTAGGAGACGCACAACAGTTATTACTGTTTTGATATTGTGTCTAATATACATCACAAATATTAATATTAACTTAATATTAAATATCACATTTGCAACTGGTCAGTGTTCAAAAAATGCTGGGAAATCAATTAATGTAGCCCAATAGTGATTATTGAGAAGAGATCCATGCAGACGAAGTCTTTCCGTAAAAGTGTAGTTTATTAAAAATCAATTATCATAATTATAAGTGATACATATGGAAATTAAAGAAAGATTAAAACTGGATACAATATCCAAGCTGAACATATTCTGCTAAAACTAAGATAAAAGTCTAACAATCTGAGTAATCTGAGTATAGTAATATTCAAAAGCAGAGAGATGAAGATCTTCAGAGCATGCAAAGAGAAGGAAAGATTAAATATGGCAATGGAAGGGGCATTATATAGGCTAGAGACCTACATGGGTCATAGAATATTCTCGTCTGATCAGCAAAATGTTAAAAATATTTACCTACTATTTTCCTTTCCCTGCCCCTTATTTAATGTCAGAATAAGGTCAACTTGACTTGTCAAGGTTGTTGTGGTTTTTACACCCTTTAAGCAGAAACAGCAAGCTCTGCAAATCTTCAAATATCACTAGGCTAAATATCATATCAACTTCAAAAGGAGTGCTTAATACCAAGAAAATGAAAGACAAACCGAGCAACATCTGTGCATATATAAAAAAAAAACATTATGCATAAAGAATGAGTTTCCAACATAAATGGAACATAACAGGGTGTACCTTTATACGTCAAATGAAGGAAATATGGAATACGAGTACAACTGGAATTATGAATATAAATGCATAATACTTGAGTATATGAGTAATACATTAATATGAATGTAATGTAATAAAACCATAAAAAAATGAATATACTGTATGAATGAATATGAAAAATAAGTATGTCATAAGTTTCCATAAAGCATAATACTGAAGTCAAGCACAGATACGCAAAAAGTTTACTTAAGCA
>JAPDDO010000434.1:200000-206610 GCA_027422415.1 Schizothorax lantsangensis
ACATTTTCTGTATATATATCCTCTTATTAGTGCAGAGGACATCAACAGGAACAGTGGAGCTCTTCTGGAGACACTTTAATTGAAGATACAGATTTTTTTAAGGTGTCCTTGTTATTGTGTAATTATACATTTAAGTACTGGGTGATATTAATTAACTACATGTACTTACTATATGATTAGGGTTTGGTTTAGGGTCACTTGCATGTAATTATGCGTCATTTATTGTTATTATAATAGTAAATACATGTGACGTGTAACAAGGACACCTTAAATAAAGTGTCACGCTAAGCCCCGCCCACTCCTCCCTCACTCTGTTCTGTTTCTGTGGTTCTGATGAACATGACATCATGAGCCCGGCGGAGAAAGAGCGGAGCTTGAACACACACACACACACACACACACCACACACACACACACACACACACACACGCGCGCGCTGTGCTTCGCTCGGTTCCGATGGTGTTTGTGGCGGGATGTGAGCTCGGTTTCGGCTCCGTTATGTTTGATGCCAGCGTTTGGCGGATCCGCAGCATCCGGGACTCTGTGAGACTCGAGATCAGCGACGAACCGAGTCCTGCGGTGCTGAACCGATTCACTCATCTGGATCCGGACACTCCTTACCTGGAGGTAGAGAGAATAATCAGATATTACTCCTCCTCTCATACAGACATCTTCAGTCATCATAATAATTACAAATATATTGTTTACTAATCTGCAGAAACACTAAGCAAAAACATTTGTGGATATTTCCTGTAATACACACTTTGTTATCAGTTATGTGATCAAAATAAATCATTGCAAACATGTTTTCATAGTTACACATTTGAAATCCTTACAATTCATGATCAGCAACAATGTTGCAGTTTTATGTCACATGTTACAGTATTTCTGATACATTGTAACGTTAAGGTGAAACGATGATGCATTGGACGTATGTAAATGTGTTATTCAGCATTATTATGGGGTGTTACTGTAAAGATAAATATGATAATGAAGACCTTGAGCTGATATTTGTGATTTTAACTGGAGACGATATTTGACGTCACATCACTTAACTTTGTGAGGTCTGTATGTCAGTATTTCCCAGCATGCACTGCAGTTGGATCATGTGTGTTCTGGTTTTATTGGTGATGATTGTGATGCTCAGAGCTCTGTTTAGTGAACTGGACTGACCGGTCCCAGTTCATGATCTGACCGGGTTGTGAAAGGTTCTGGTTCATCTGAAATCCGTCTCTAGACAGTGACGCTGCAGATGCATTACTCTGTGCAAAGCACTCTGGGTAATGTTTGAGCTTTATTTGTCTTGTTGCAGGATTGTGAGGATTGTGAGGTCTGAGGAGGAATATGAGTGAAGATCTGGGGTGTTTGGGTCTGATGCTTCCTCAGGCTGGTTAGTTAACTAGTTGGTGATGAACTGGTTAGTTGTGCAGTGGTTTTTAGAGATGAAACACAGAGACGGTGATTGTGTAACTTGTTTTCTGTGAGTCTTTGTGTTTCAGTTATTGATCTGTGAATCACTGAAGCTTCCTGAAACACGACACACCTCACGCCTGTCTCTCTCTCTCCCTCTCTCTCTCTCTCTGTCTCTCTATGTCTCCCTCTCTCTCTCTCTCTCTCCCTCTCTCTCTCTGTCTCTCTCTCTCTCTCTGTCTCTCTATGTCTCCCTCTCTCTCTCTCTCCCTCTCTCTCTGTCTCTCTCTCTCTCTCTCCCTCTCTCTGTCTCTCTCTCTCTCCCTCTCTCTCTCTGTCTCTCTCTGTCTCTCTCTCTCTCTCTCTGTCTCTCTCTCTCAATTTTCAATTCAATTCAAAATTGCTTTATTGGCATGACTGTAAATGATACAATATGCCAAAGCTTATATACATGTACAAAAAGATGAAAATAAATAAAATAATAATATAATAACAATAATAATAATTAAATGAACATTGCATTAATAGAATGTAATATTATAACATCTTAGAAGTATTAAACTGTAACAAATTAGAACGTTGAACATTTGACACCACAGTCTTTAACTTACATAGAAACATACATACTGAGGATCACTGTGGTGGACAATAGAGTAACACACAGGTCAGGTCAGACACAATACACAATAACACTGTCTCTCAGGCTGTGACACACACACACACACACACACACACACAACACACACACACACACATTCACCTGCTGTCTCTCAGGCTGTGGCACACACACACGTATCTCGCAGCCAGTGCTGCTGTCTGTCCCTCTCCTAATAGTATCTTTATTTGTTCTGTTTCACTAATGGCTGTAAAGTTCTTTATTAAGTTGGTGAGTTTGTTGAAGTAGAGGTTTCTTATAGATATGTATTTCTGACAGTGAAGGAGAAAGTGCGTCTCTGTCTCGATCTCTCCTGTCTCACAGTGAACACACACTCTTTGCTCTCTGGGTAACCAGCTCTTTCTGTGTCTGCCGGTCTCGATGGCTAGTCTGTGCTCACTGAGCCTGTACTTGGTCAGGATCCGTCTCTGCTTTGTGTCTCTGACACTCTGGATAATCTTCCAATTCATAATTTGATTTTATGGTCCGATATAGTTGTAATTTACTTTGTGTTTTAGTTTCTTGATCCCAATGTTCCAGATATGTATTTAATTGTTTGATAATTTGATTTATTTTGATGTTTAGGTGAGAAGCAGTGCTGGTCTGAGACTGGTTAGTGTTAGTAGAGTTAGTCAGGTTAGTAGTCCATACCAGCTGACTTAGAGGACTCTTTTTCGGGGTTCAGTTCTTGGGTTTGTAGTGCTTTAAAATGTAGCGATTCTGTGGACTTGATTTAAGATGCATCCAGAATTGAGGGACCTTTTATGCATATTAATAATCAATGGGAATCGCCCTAATTCTGCCCTACATGCATTATTGGGTGTTTTTCTTTGTAGTTTTAGGATAATTTTGCAGAATTCTGTGTGTAGGGCTTCTGTTGGATGTCTGTCCCATCTAGTGTAGCTCTGATCACTGAGTGGACCCCAAACCTCACTTCCATACAGCGCTATGGGCTGGATCACACTATCAAAGATTTTACACCAAATTGGAATTGGTATTTCATATTTTGGAATTTTTTCTTGATTGCGTATAGAGCTCTTCGAGCTTTATCTTTGAGAGCATTCACTGCCATACTGAAACTCCCCGATGCAGTGATGATCAGGCCGAGGTAAGTGTACTGCATCGTGTGTTCTAGGGCGGTGCTGCCTAGACTGAACTGTATCTGTGTTCCTGACATCTGGGCTTTTTCTGAAAGACCATAATGTTGGTCTTTTTTTGAGGTTTACCGCCAGGGCCCCAGTTCTGGCAGTAGTTCTCCAGCAGGTCTAGGTGCTGCTGTAGTCCCTGTGGGGTGGACGACAGCAGCACCAGATCATCTGCGTACAGCAAGAACTTGATGTTCTTGTCTTGTAGAGTGAGTCCGGGGGCTGTAGACTGTTCCAACTGCACCGCTAATTCATTAATGTAGATGTTGAACAGTGTTGGACTCAGGCTACAGCCCTGCTGCACTCCTCTCTTCTGAGTGAAGAATTCTGTATGTTTGTTGCCAATTCGTATCGCACATTTGTTGTTTGAATACATTGATTTAATAATGTCATAAACTTTACCCCCTACACCACTTTGTAAAAGCTTATAATATAATCCGTCGTGCCAATAGAGAATCAAATGCTTTTTTGAAATCGATAAAACATGCAATATTTTTCCATTTTTGGTCTGTTTTACGTGTTTATTGATTAGGGTGTGTAGGGTGTAAATGTGATCAGTAGTTCTATAATTAGGAAGAAAGCCAATCTGACTAGGACTCAGGACACTGTGTTCGTTAAGGAAGTTTACCATTCTATGGTTTAAATACTGCTAAATAACTTCCCCAGATTACTGCTCACACAAATGCCTCTGAAATTATTAGGTCCAATTTGTCTCCACTCTTGTGAATGGGGGTAATGAGTCCTTGGCTCCAGATGTCAGGAAAACAGCCTGAACTAAGTACAAGGTTGAATAATTTGAGCACAGCTGTCTGAAGCTCAGGTGTGCTGTGTTTCAGCATTTCACACAGAATGCTGTCAGGACCACAAGACTTTTTACATTTTTGGCTTTTGAGTTTGTTTGTCAATTCTTCATGTGTAATTGGGAAGTCGAGAGAGGGTTTTGATTATTTTTAATTGTGTCTTCATAAGTTTGTAGACTTGTTTTGATCTGATCAGAATTGTTAATGAGTTGTTTTGGAGGGATTTCTTTATATAAATTTTCAAAATGTTTTGTCCAAATATCTCCATCTTGTATTGGCAAGTCTTGTGGTTTTGTTTTGCTCAGATTATTCCACATATCCCAGAACTGATTATGATTTACTGAATGTTCTATTTCTTGTAAGCTTTTTGGTCAGATGGTGTTGCTTTTTTGCTCTAATTGTGTCCTTGTATTGTTTTAGCTTTGAACAGTATTCAGTTCTTATGTCAGCGTTGTATGGTTCTTTATGTTTCAGATTTGATAATTTTCTAAGTTGTTTTCTTAATGTTTTGCAGTCTGAGTCAAACCATTTTTCATCTTTTGATGCATTTTTACTAATTGTTTTTGTTTTCTTTTTCAACTCAGTTTTACAAGCTGCTTTTTTATATATGTAATTTATTTCATTTATAGCCAAATTTAACACCATCTTTAGTTGTTTCAAATTTTTTGTTAATAAATGTAGTGAATAGATTTTCCATTTCTTCAGAATTGAGGGCTTGAATATATTTGTCTGTGCTGTCTGAAGCCCATCTGAATCCTGGCGGATTTTATACATTTTACAGGTTTGGGTATTTTTGTGTTAGTGTGTGATGTGTTTTAATATAAATGTTATGGTAATTTGTTAGGTAGAAGCGGAAGTTTGTTGTATGACAGGAATGCACTGAAGGAGGAGGGGTCCATGTCAGTGATGGTATAGTCAACTACACTAGCTCCAAGACCTGAACAACACGTGAACCTCCCTAAAGAGTCCCCTCTGATCCTGCCATTAAGTGTGTACAGGCCTGAGGCTCGGCAGAGCTGCACTAACTCTCTACCGTTTTTATTTACAGTTTGGTCAAGATTATTTCTTGGTGGAAGTTTTCTTGTGAGACTCGGGAGTGTTGGCCAAAGATATATTCATTGCCCTTTGGATCTATGTTATCGGGTTCAGATCCAGTCCTTGCATTAAAGTCTCCACACAGCAGCACGTTTCCCTGGGCCTGGAAACGGCTGATCTCTGTGTGGATGTTGTTCAGATATTCCTCATCATGGTAAGGGGATTCTGCTGGAGGAATATAGATGGCACAGAGATATATGTCAGTGGTTGAAATGCAATTTGGGTTGTTTAGTTTTAACCAGCAGTGAAAATTTTCCAAATGTAATAATAGAATGTGCTTGGCCAGAGCTTCCCTGTACCAGACCAAATTCCTCCCGAGTCTCGTCCACGGTGGGACGTACATAGTTTTATCTGAGGGTACAATTACTTCATAGTAGCCTGAGGGACAGTAGGTAGAGAGCATATCATTCTACACCAGGTCTCGGTGAGAATAATAATGTCAGCATCTTTGTTATTTTTCAGAAAAACTGGGTCTGTGCTTTTAGACCAAAAGTCGAAGAATAAAGACCCTGAATATTCCAACAACTTATATGAAATGAACGCATTAGTATTTTAGTAATATTAAAGATAAACCTATTTGGTAAGACAAGAGAGAAAATAACCTGTAGGAATGTATATGGTAAACAATTTACATCTTGTGCACTTTTTTTTTTTTTTTTTTTTTTTTTTTTCAATCTTAGTGCACTGTGTTTGTGTATATTGTCCTTATCTGTTGAGGAGCTGGTTGCACAGTGTCTGCAGCATCTCTCTGATCTGGCTCAGTTCACTGGCAGGTGTGGAGGTGTTGGGTGGAGCAGGGGGCGGGCTGCAGCTTCAGCATAGCTCTGTGCTCTCGCTGTGGGGGCTTCTCTTGGTGTTTGGTGGTTCTTGGTTTCCTTTCTTACGGGGGTTTGATGGGCAGCAGGTGGATGTGGAGTTGGTGACTGCAGGTTACAGGTGTGTAGGGAGCCATTGGTGGGTGTGGTGGATGACGTGTGGTGTTTGTCCTCACCGGGCCGAGGGGGATGTCTGGGCATGTAGGGGTGAATGGGCCGGTGGTATAGTGGAGTTGGTAAACAGGTGTCTCGGTGATGCTGACTGCGGCCCAGGGCTGCATCTTTAGGGACTTTGCAAAAATAAACGGACTCCGTCTTTGTGTAGGTGAAGTCCATCATACAGGTGTTGGAGGCCGATGTGGTGGTGGTGGGCCAGGTGTACATTGTAGCGCAGAAACAGCCACGGGAAATTTCAGCATTGATGCCGTAGATTGATGTGGGGTGGTGTCGTGTCTTGGGAGAAGCGTGGAGATTATGATTCGGGACTCTGGGAACTTTTTGCTGGTGGTTTCTGCTATTTTCCTCACTGCATAGAAGTACTGTTGCAGCGAGTGAAGGTCGTTAGTCCCAGTGTGAATGATAATACATGAGGGTCCTGTGAAGTCTCTGATGATCTGGTGGGCGTGGCTGTGTGCTACATCGCTTTGCAGTGACTTTTTTGTGTGGAAAGAGTTTCTGAGGGTCCAGGAA
>JAPDDO010000236.1:0-109708 GCA_027422415.1 Schizothorax lantsangensis
TTAAATCGGAAACACAAAATTCGTTATATTTGCTGTTATTCTCTATGATCTTATTCTCTACAAATTACACTATGCATAAAGACAGAGAACATGCACCTTAAGTGTGTTTGGGGGTTTAGTTGTGCACGCGCGTGGTTTGTAGTGAACACTAGAGGTCGCTTGTATTAATAGTCTATTAATATGTTATAACATCAGTGATTTTCGTGAAAACTGATAGCAACACAAATGCATTGATTACTTGTTTTTGTATAACAATATGAAAAACACTGGTCTTTAGTTAGGTTTTGTGAGTAGTTGTTTGTTGTTGTTGGTCGGTTTGGGTGCGGCATAGAAAAGACAAGCAGATCACATTAATAACTCCACTAATTAATAACTCCTCCATTAATATTTGTTATTGTTTGTGGGCGATGAGTGATGCTCCATTGTGTTGTTTCGACACAAGCCTACCGGAAATAGAAAAAAAGCAGTAAACCACCATCAGACTTCTAGAAAGATTGATGTTTTAACAACAATGAATCAGCTTTACTTGTTCAGAATAATAATGCCACCCCACCCTTAAACATTTTTATTCAATATATTTTATTCAGGCCCTAATCAAATATGAAACATTTTAATGAAAAACAGAAAATTATATTTGAAATCAACCCATACAGAATAAATAACTAATCTAGCCAAAATCTAGCCTCTACCCTGCCCTATTTTGTAAGTCGATGTGTGTTCAGTAAAGTACAATGTTTGCAGAGTCCTGCTCTGTTATTTAACATCCATTAACATGTTTGCGAATCCATTATGAGCAGTGGTGAATTTTTACTTTTGTACCTCAATTTAGTTGTTTTGTCCTGTAAATCCTGTTTATTTTTACACAACTTCCACTGTCACCTCAGGAGGATGGTGGTTATATGTATTGTATAGGCCTACTATGAATATTGTTGGCTCTCTGACAAATCGCCAGTTATGTTGTAATTTGTAAGTCATGGATAAAAGTGTCTAGTAAATTAATAAATGCAATGTAAATGAATGATGAAGAAATGACAAGAAATGTGAACTTTTTGAATCAACAATCACAAGAACTTGATTAATGAATAATCTTTTGGATCAATTTGTATTTATTCTAGAACGTTAAGGGTAATATTTCATGCTGGTTCTTTGGATTGATTGATTTTCATGCAGTATGTTTTTAAACTGTGCTATTTAATTTAACATTACTAATGTCTATGCGTGTGCTAATTTATTTGAGCATGTTTTTGTTTGCAACAACAAGTACAACAGGTCTGTACACATGCAATTGTGTCAGATGTCACATCAAGTGACATTTAAACAACTTTTTCTTTTAACACAGCAGTGTTTACTCATTTCAGTGTCATGATGTGATCCCATTCTTCACTTATATTACTGTACAAAGCAGTACCCCATATGTATATATAACTATAAAAATGGCACTACCATAATAACAGGATTGTTTTGGTGAATTCACAGTAACATTTGTTGTACTGTAAAATAATGGATTTATTAAGATAATTTACCGTAAGTATTTTGTACTGCAGAAGTACAATACATTCCAGTATTATCATATATATTACAACACTTTTACCTCAATAATGGAGCTAGAATGGAATGATATCTTACTCAAGAAACTGCTCTCATTAATACAATTAACTTTTTAAGCAAAATTTCTACACAAATGTTAGTTTTTTCTTTGTTAGTGAAAATATAGTTTGGTTTAGTAAGAGGAAAAAGTTACTGTAAATATATACTTTTAATTGTAAATACTGTATGTGTTACTATAAGAATAATCTCAGTTTGCGATCTGTTTCTGTTTTTTATGCAGGTGTGTTTGCCATTGATGAAGTGTCAGTGTCATTAATGGTGAGAGATTCTGTCACTCTAAACACTGATGTCACAGAAATACAGAGAAATGAGAAGGTGCTGTGGAATATTCAAGGTGAACACAAATTCCTAGCCATAATTAATAAAGAAGACAATGAAATCTCAATACCTGGAAATAATGATGAGAGATTCAAAGGCAGAATGAAGCTGGATGATCAGACTGGATCTCTGACCATCACAGACACCAGAACCACAGACTCTAGAGTTTATGAACTACAGATCAGCAGCAGCAATGACATCAAACAAAAGAGATTCAATGTTGCTGTCCACGGTGAGTAACTTAGTCTGATAATTATTAACTGTCTGGAGATGTTCTGGAAAAATCACATAGTTATTTTTATGAATAACCATTATTTAATATATTAAATATTTTCTAAGCTTTTTTTAATTCTTCAAACAATGAGAAAATAAAAACACATAAAATCATATGGTGTCTTGCATTACATTTCTTGAAAATTTGGATAAATATTTGAACATTTAGAAATTTGGATGACTGATTCTGAACTCGTTTATTCCCACATACCCAGATGTTGTGTAGAAATTTGAATCTGTATTTGAATAGCTGAAATGCATTTGCAGTTTTAATTTATGTTTTAAGGGATACAGGAACTATAAATGAGAAACAGGTATACAAATACAGATCGAGTGGTAGTTTAACTTGAATTCTTAAAGTGACACAAGATCTGACAATGGTGTTCTCCAGCATGATCCAAATAGCATCTTGAGCTTCAATGACCGTCTGAACAAAGAGTCATGATGATTTGTTTAGTGATCTTAGAAATACTGCAGAATATAAAGATTTCTCATTAATTTTACAACATTTAGTGTTTTACAATTTAAAAAAACAAACAAAACAAAAAACACTTTCTTTACTATACATGATACATAATATACATGTATATTTAAAAGAGTGTTTTGTGAAAATTACATTAAGGGCATTATGAGATTAATCTTCATTTTAAGCGGGTTCTATTTGTTCTCCTCATGTGTTTGTTGCTGTGACAGATGTTGTGGAGTCAGTGTCAGTGATGGAGGGAGATTCTGTCACTCTACACACTGATGTTAAAGTACAGAGAGATGATCAGATACTGTGGAAGTTTGGAGATCAAGGCACCATCATCGCTCGCTTAACCTGTTAACAGTCGCCCCCACTAGATGAGCTCAGATGCAAACCTGACATACACAAATTAAAAGGTCACAGTTAATTAACTGTTTGGACTACAGGCATAACTGAGGTCTCTTTTAGAAAGATGATAGTTGTGAGTTTATCATTAAAGTTTAAGAACCTGTTATGTCAATATTGACAAGTAGCGATAAATACTTAAATATTCTTGAAAGTAATGATCAATTTATTTACATAAAAGATACATAAGAAAAACATATATGTAACTGTGTCAGAGCTACTCACAAAGCAATGAAATTGAAACTACTGATCAAGTCAAATTAAAATCTGAAGATGGAGCCTCTAAAAACGAGGTTCCTGTAAGCTTTTCTCCTTAAAGTATGTAAAAATCAAAAAGGACATTTAGACACTTACCTCTGAGACTCTGAGATAAAATGACAATTAGTAATTCATATGAGTAGAAACACAATATAAAATAATTTACAACTAATCACAATGGTTGAATTTGTAATTTATAAACACTGAAAGTCACACTTTGTCTAAATCAGACATGCTTTGAAGGCACAATGGCACATATCAAGTTACAAACATGACTGGAGTTTTATGGTGGCAAAGTTTTATTTCATCATTCCTGATTTTCTATTGCCAGTTAATGCTTAACAGTCTGATCCAAATGTTTATATCTGTGTTTCGAAACTGGTATTTTATTACCCACTCTTCATACATTCACACTTTTTCACTAAAATGGTATACAGCAGATTGCCTCACACTGTTATCTGTCTCTGCTGCTCACATTTAAATGTCTCCACTGCTCGAATCTCTTTACTCTATCTTATATTCTGCAATATGCTGGTAATCAACATATTAGTTGGCGGACATTTAGTCGGCGGACATTTACACCTGTAACCTGTAGTTCATAGAGCATTCTTCCTCAAGTGATTAATTTTTGTCTGCAGTCTGCATACAGATATATCTTTGCCGCTGTATCAGACTTAATGTATAGAAGACACAGGCCATATGTGCTAAACAATAATGATTATGGTAGAAAATACATTTTGCTGGCTAATAGCAGGTGTATATAAAACATGTATGTAGCATAGCATTCATATAGCACATTTCACTATTCTCTTAAATAACGTCTAAACTATTTAGGGCACTGTTTAAGCAATCTCACATTCAGGTATGGTTCCAATCTAGCACTATGGGTAACACTCTCTTTATAATCTACCAGCAATTCCTGACGTATAAAATCAAGTTCTGCCTTACAGTCATTTCACTAATTAATTAAATTTGCAAAATAGAATGTGAAAGCTGTTTCATATTGACTTAAACATTACAAGGTGTAATGTGTGTATTTGATATTAAAATATTATATAGTAGTATATGTTAAACCTCATACTCCAGTTTAAAATGCACAAACACATAAATAATCCATTTGTAGACTGATTTCAAAAACATCTAAGACTGTGACAAATAAAAACTTTGATCTGTTTCTTTGAACATCGCACCTGGCTGATTTAGCAACATTGGCTAAACCAATGGGGTGAGTTTTTGGTGGGAATACCTGTTGGGGAACACCAAGAGGGCAAGACAGGTAGTGGCAGACAGGGAAAGTGTTCAGGAAACCTGTATGAATACCGTCATCATGTTCGCAATTCTGAAATTACACAATGCAACTTTGCTAAGGATACCAAGATTCTGATAGTAGCCTACAAACATTCATGCTTGAAAAACCTACAAAAAAAAAATTTGATTGTGCATTAGAAATAATCCCTATAATCTTTGTAAGGGTCTATTTGTTTGCTGCATCTTTCATCCATCATAAACTTTTTTTAGCGTTACACTGACTGACTGTGTGCAGTGAAGACTAAAGGTCGAGCATATTTGTGCATCACAACAGCCGGTGGCGCTGTTAGAATGTTTTGAATCACTGACCAATCAGCGCTGCACAGAGATCGCGGGGAGTGGGGTTATACTGTTCGTTAGACTTCAGCAAACATATTAATAAGCGTTTTACTACCGAAAATCACCTCGGAGCTAGTAATTTACTGGACAATTGTTAATAATTATAATGATCTCTGGATAAATTATATGCAAACGAAGCAGAATCCAGTGATATTGCTCTTAAATTACCACTATTTGGGCCAAAAAAAAAGCATTTATTTTGTAATCTGGGTTATTGCCATGAAAAATAACCCGATATCTTCATGACTGAATGTCTCAGTCATCCACACTGCACAAAAACAGTTCAGAAGTTCCCGTTTCAATGTTGCATGTTTGGATGTAGAATCCTGATAGGAATCAAAAGTGTGTTGTTGCTTTAATATCACGATCGCAAATATCGAAGCTTGAGACTATAAACTTTCAAATGATATATTGCTGCTCAATATTAATTAAAGCTTTATTGGCAAAAGTGTACAATGAACGTAAACTAACAAAGCATTGAACCGGCGATGGTCCTAAGCAAGTTAATGGATTAAACAGAATCACTGATGCGAGATGGAGAGACATATTTTATCTGAATAACAAAACTGGAGACCTCACCATCAGAAACTTTAACACCGAACACACAGGACATTACAAAATGGAGATGGAGAACCGAAGTATGATTTTACGCAGGACATTCCGTATTGCTTTTAGTGGTGAGTGGATCACATTTTCTCTTATGTTTTGAGATTCGGTTATATATTAGCCTTTATCAGCACGCGGTGAACCGTTTAGATGCTCAAATTAACAGGTTTGCACTAAAATAACATTTAGTATTAAAGATAGCCTACAGTCTGCAACAGGCAGTTGCAATTGGGAGGATAATTAAAGTTTCTCAGCGTTTTGAACCTGATGTTTGAAACCAACATAATCAGTGCAGAGAAAAGGTCTCATAACCTCACAGTTAGCCTATTTGTGTTTGGGTAAAATGCCCTTTTAAGGCTCTGAAATACACATTATAGGCATACATAAATATATATATATAATATATATAATATATATATATATATTATACACATGTTTGTTTTTTTTGATACTGAAATAGAAATATGAAGTTTCACCACTCATTATCAGAGGGTGTTTGTTAATGTACTAGTAGTGACATAAAGTAAACACAGGTCACAATTTTACAGCATGCCTTTATTTATTTATTTATCAAAAACATATGCTCCTTTAAAACAAACAGTTCAGCTGAGTGAGCACTCTTAATTCTTTGTCAGCTTGTCTCGTTTGCCTTCTCTGTCTTCTGCTGCTGTCTGTCTGTCTATCTATCTGCCCATGCCAAAAAAAGCATTTTCACAAACTTGAGACCCTACTATGGTATTCATACTCTGAACCTAAACAATTACTTGTGTGATTAAAAAAGTAATTATTCATATCTTTTAGTAACCTGTATGCTCTTTGCATGTTTTTGTTTGCTGTGACAGATGAAATGAAGACAGAATCAGTGAAGGAGGGGGAATCTATCACTCTACATACTGGTGTTGTTGAAATACGGGGATATGATCTGATATTATGGAAGTTTGAAGACTATATCATGGCTAGGATCAATAGAACAGCCAATCGGTTCTCATTATATGACAGTGCTCATGGGAAATTCAAAGACAGACTGCAGCTGCAACAGACTGGATCTCTTACCATCATTGACACCAGAACCACAGACTCTGGAGTTTATCATCTAAACCTGAGCAGCAGCACACATACCGTTCAAAGGACATTCAGTGTTACTGTCAGAGGTGAGCTACAATCTTTCAGTATACTATTTAGATCTGTGCTGAGTCAACAATGAAGATAGGAAATAAACACTATCTAATTGATGAAGAGACATATGACAAACAATGCCAGCACATTCTCAAAGAAGAATGCAGACCTTCACTCAGGTTATATAGTCCTGATGTTTCTAGTGTTTGTTACAGATCAGACACATTCACACTAATGACTGTCTCTTTTTATCATTACAGGTACAGATCTTCGCTCAGGTAATGTAGTGCTGATGTTTCTAGTGTTTGTTCAGATACACATTCACACTAATGACTGTCTCTCTTTATCATTATGGATTCTCTCTTCAGGTGCTGCATCAGGGATATGTGGTGCTGGTGTTGGTCTGGTGGTTTGGGCTGTAACTGCTTTTTTGCTGCAAGATTTGTAGACACCCAAGGCAAAGGCGTAAGTATTGCATACAAATGATACAACAACAGATTTTTTTTTAATCCTTAAAGGAAGTGAAAAACTGTGGTCAGGTTTTGGTTTGATCTCACCAGCATTTCATAGACTGTCGACTGATTCTCAATTAATGGATTTAACGGTATATTAATATATTATTTAAAGGTACTTTTATCTATTCAAGGATTTACTCTCTGCCACAATAATGTCACGCCTTTGAGTTATCACTTAAAAGTGAATGTTATATCTAAATATTTTCACAGTGCCACACAATCTTTTAAGGGTGTAGTAAATATGCAGAGAAATGCATTAAATGTGCTTTCAATATAAAACTACATGAATGCATTGACATACATATCTGCTAAAATATATCAACAACAGCTACTGTTTTTTTATATTATGTTAATTTCAGTGCTGGAAATCCTTGAAATGCATGAATTTAAATGAATTTTAATTTAAAATTGTATTTTTTTATTTTATGTCAAATATATATTTTAAAAAATCAAAAATATTTATTGATATGTTTATATTAACCAGGATGCCAAGTCTATACAGACAGATGATACATTTTGAACCATTAAACATGTTTTCCTTTAATCTGTCAACCTTCTGTAGAATGACATAAAACATAATTTTTTTTTTCTAATAGCACAGTATAATCCGATTTAATATGATGAAGTATGTTTATCTTCACAAATAATGATTTAGCACAGCTGAAAGGTGCTGGAAAACCTGAAAATGCTATTAATCTATTGCCATTTACTTTACACTAAAAAACAAATCAGCTTGTTTTCCACAGTGTCTAAATGTAAAATCGGGATGTAGGCTAATTAAAACATTAAACTAAAATGATTAAATATCACCTAAATGAAAATGAAATATACAAAGGTATATGAATATTATGTTGATTGTCTGTTTTGCTTATTTTGAAATAAGTTTTTGTTTGGCTGCAGAATCTGATGTTTTCTGTGTTTTCTTACAGATTTCAAAGCAGATGAGGGGACAAAAGATCCTTTGAATAATGAGGAGTTTCCCAACTGCTGAAACAGAATTGAAATCAGTCATCTGTGCTGCTGAGCTGAGTAATTGTATCTTAATAATTGTGTTTTCAATAGCCTATGTGTTAAATGTAAATTTTGCGCCTTGAATGTAAATGTAAAAAAAGAAAATCTTAAATGTGAGATGAATGTAGTGAGATGTATCTAAACTGGTGTTTTCAAACTCATCTTTAAAGAAAACCCAAACATGAAATTAATGAAAAAGATCATTTCGAGTCTGTGTGGAGAATCTCCACACAATAAATGGCCCATATCCTCCTCTTCATGGCAACAATACCTTTGTATGGTGCCCTGTAAAGACCAAAAATATTTCACATTACAAAATGTGAAAATCATAAAAACTTCATACCATCTGCTGACGTGGTCAGTTTATTTGCTTTAGAGTGGCTGAGACTGCTTAAAGAAATAGTTTGGAGCATTCACAAATAATGTCAAAATTCAGACCCTTGAAATAAGCTATAGATGTGAAAACAACCTGATACATATATTGCTGTACTGTCTGATTATATATATAAAAAAAACTGCCATCTAGTGGAGTACTGTTGACTAATGGTTTGATTCTATTCATTTAGAAAAATGTAAAAATCTGTTCAGGTTTTTTTTTTTTTTAATATGCATGTACTTGAATGAGTGAAATAAAAATACATATTAAAATTGCTTCAGTTTTATAATTTATTTATAAAATACATATTTATGTTAAGGTCAATCCACTAACAACTGGTTATTCAATATACATATATATATATATATATATATATATATATATATATATATATACAAGCAGGGCCTATGTCCCTAGTTTTTACTGAAATGTACAATTAACAGTGTTTTACTGTAAAGTTACATAAAATGTGCAATGAATTAACAGTTTTTACCATAGCATTTTACAGTTACAATCACAACTATTTTTACAGTGTAGGAGTGGTTTATTATGCACCTGCATCACAGGCCTATCCTTACAGTCTTGTAACTCAGACATATATAGCCAACAGAAGGGGTTGAGCGTCATAAGGGCTTATTCTTAGAAAAGTAGACAGGAACTGAAATTTGAAAATTTGTGCAATTCTTTCTCTAATGATTTCTTTTATTATAAGACAAAATAACAGAAAGTTTATTCTTCCTTAACAATATCTGATTCAGCAACATTCGATGCCAATTTCTGTGATCTTCTGTTCTGTTCAGTTTTTCTGTATCTGATGTCATACACAAGAACAACAACAGCAGCTGCTGCAGCCACGCCCATCAGAGCTGTGACGACCAATCGGATCACAGCTTCAGTCCTCCCATAAGAGTGGTAATAGTCTGAGAAATAAAGCACACCAAAAAAATAAAAAAAATAAAACAGATCAGCTCAGTAAAATCACACACACACAAATCTCTAAATGATAAATCACTGATGTACCTGAACTCGGCCAGCAGAGTTGAGTGATGTCCAGATGTCTGGTCTGCTGGCTAACGGGATTGTTCACTACACAGCTGTAGCTGTTTTTATCCTGATATGCCACCTCCAGAGGTAGAAAGAGACTGATGCTGAGATCAGACACACTGATGTTAGACAATAAACTGTTTCCTTTGTACCAGGAGAGAGTCACATGACTCACATTCAACGCTGAACACAGCAGCAAACAGTTTGAGAGTGATGATCTTTCTGAAGAAGAGCACTGTGAAGTGTCACTGAAGATGACAGGAATAGGTGGAAGAGCTGGGGAAAAAAAATTAAAATTAAAATGTCCAGCAAGAGGGATACAGTACTTTGTCAGTCATTAAATGTGCCATATGATAGTTTGTTGTGATGTCGGTAGGTGAATTTTTGATATCAGACAGTGTATTGTGATGCCTGTCAGTCATATCATCACACAGAGATCTTATTGTCTTCTCTCTCAACATTTATAATAGATTCAAATTTAACATAGCAATCTAACAAAAAAAAATATTTTTGAGATATCATTATGGGTAAATGTGACTTGTAGCCTATTAACATGAATGTGAAAGGACAAGAAAAAAAAACACTGTAATAATTTACTCACCATAAACAGTAACATTGAATATCTCGGTTGAGAACCCCTTTTTCTCATCCATGATAGTTAGTTTATAAACTCCAGAGTGTTCAGGTCTGGTGTTTGTGATTGTGAGAGATCCAGTTTGATTATCGAGCTGGAGTCTGTGTATGAATCTCCTATCAACACTACAACTTGTATTGAAGGCCGCTCTCTTGATTCTAGCTATGAGAAGGTTTCCATATCTCCATTCCATGTCATTATAATTATGTATGTCAGTAACACCAGAGTCTAGAGTAACAGAATCCTCCTCCATCACTGACACTGACTTTTCTCTATTTGTCTCAGCAACAAAAACACCTGCAGAACAAAATGGAATAGTGTAAATATCTATAGGTTAATGTTCATTTATAAATAGGCTACACTTGTTAATTCCTGCTGGTTGATAATGCATTAATATTAAATCGTGCAATGTGATTGTATTATTATAGAAACAAACAAAGCTAGATTGAGAAATGCTAATTGTCATTTTTAGTTCATATTCCTAATGCATTATAATGTTAACGGATGTAAATCCTCTGATTTAAACATTACTACCCTTTGATTTCAGTGACGTCACAAATATGTACTTACCAACCAGATGACAAAAACACAAACAGAAGAAAATAAACGCGCGGATCGGTTTCCTCATACTTTTGAGATAAATCGCTTAGTCTGCATTCGAATGTGTAATTAATTCTGCTTTACTATCGTTAATAGTATGCTATCAGATAATTTGAGGTTAAGAGTCAAACAGAGAAACTCCCTCAGTCAGCGCGCCCCTGTTAATGTGCACGCGACTGTGTACGAGAACGCGCTCAGTTTTACAGCTCATTTAATACTCTCTCTCTCTCTCTCTCTCTCTCTCTCTCTCTCTCTCTCTCACTCTAACAAACTAATAGTATTGTGTTAAATAAGTCTCAAGATATGTGATATAACTAAATTCTCCTGACCTATCTTTACTATTAAGCTCATAGTAGTGCTGTTATTTAGTGTTGCAGCAGTTGTTTGGTTTAATATTTCCAATCTCTGTGTAGAGTGGAAAATAATATCTGCACAACACAATAGTAAACACGTTAAGTGCAAGAAGTTTGTCCACTCAGAAACCACTTTCATTTGTGTTATTTTGGCACTAAGCTGACCTGAATTAAACTCAGACCGCAGGAGGTTTCACTTTGACTCAGAAACAGAGTTGCAAGAGACTCAAATGCATTCAGCGGAAACAATTGTTTTGTCTTGCAAGATCATCCTAAATATATATTTGTCTTCTGATCTAAATGTATGCTAATAGTTTCAGATTATCTCTGTTTTTTTTCAGCATCTTCTGTTCATGAGGGTTACATACCTTGTCTATAGGGAACAACAGCATTAAAAAAACTCTCCCTCATTTCCATCCTTTGCAACCTCACAAAAGAAGCTGAATGGAGTACACCGAAGAATAGACTTACAGACTTGACTCAAGTTTACACATTAATTCTGTTTGTGTTGGTTTTTTTTGTTGGTTTTTTTACTTCTTATTTCATATTTCATATTAACTGAGCTTTATTTTTTGTCACTTTGAGTTTCATTGACCACATCCTGTATAGCTGTTTGATAGTATCTTTCTCACTTTCAACAGATACAAACTGACCCTAATTGTTCTTATATTTGAATTGTCTCTGTCTCTCTGTGTGTGTGTGTGTGTGTGTGTGTGTGTGTAACTGATTTTTATCAGTGGGGTCAATATAGTTTGACACATTCCTCTTTTGCCACAGTAGATCTATTGTTGGATCAATGAGCCTTCGGTGCCCAACACCCTGTCGCCACTCGCCAGTTTGCGGTTTGTCCCTCTTTGGACCACTGTTGGTAAATTCTCACCTCTGCTGACTTCGAGCAACTCATAATCCTTGCCGTTTCAGAGATACTCTGACCTAGTCATTTTGCCATAAAAATCATCATCGCTCAAATCTTTATTTCTAACCGTCCTGCATCCAACACATTGATTACGATTGTTTATTTACCATCTAATCTACCCAGACCTAATATGTGGCCTTGTTAGGAGTGACTGGTCTAATGTTTTGGCTCATCAGTGTACAAATACATAGCCTACATACATTGGATTGTATGTGTATGTTTTACTTTATGTCTTCTCAGATCATCATCTAGAGTGGATATAGGCGAATATACAAAAATAAACTAAATTATTTTCTAATTTGTCATCATCGCCCCCTAGCGTTCTGGTGTGAGAGAGACTGATTTATCAGTAATGCACTAATGTTGACCTCACAACTGCAGTCACGCCCACCATAGCAAAGATGACCAATCAGAAAACTGTGTCCTGT
The DNA here is from genome assembly GCA_027422415.1 of Schizothorax lantsangensis. Classification (NCBI taxonomy): domain Eukaryota; kingdom Metazoa; phylum Chordata; class Actinopteri; order Cypriniformes; family Cyprinidae; genus Schizothorax; species Schizothorax lantsangensis. The sequence continues at coordinate 12,575 of JAPDDO010000236.1, forward strand.
GGTCTGAGAAAAAAAACAACAACAACAAAAAAAAAAACATAGTGATACTTTAATAAAACTATTGATTTTCAACTAAAAATATGTTTCAGTAGTTCTATTGGACCTTCTTTCACAAAATAAAATACTATTTTAAACAAAACAAGATCAGCAGTGTCTTTTTTTTTTTGACCAGACCTCAGATGGGACATAGCACTTACATAGCACCTACAACCATACCATGGTACAAAACATAGTAGTACATATGGTTCTTTGTGGTGGCTTCTGTACTGCCGTGCAAAGGCAAAAGACCGCAACTTCGATTTTTGTCTAAAATTAGTTATTGATATTTTTGGGACATTCAAGACATCCTTTATCATGTGCATAAGTATCTTGAGTCAATTTAGTTGTTTTTCCGATAAAATAATGGGTTGTCTCAACAATAACTTCAAAAAGCCCCAGAGAAACCAAGGCAGAACACCGTATAACACCAGTAACCGCTCTTTCACGTTGTTTAGAACGCTCAAAATGAGTTAAGCCGTTCTGCCTTTGTTTACCTGTTCCTCAATATGAAGTTACGGTGCCAGTTTGGAGTTATACGGTGTTCTGCATTTTTTACTGTCCATTAAAGTCTGCAGCATTTTAATTACGGTGTAGACAAACGAATTAGATCACGATCTACCAAACAGCTCCATATAACAAAGCACTGTAAAGACTAGACACCTTGGCAGCAATACATAATCGTGAATAACCTTTAAAGATTATTTTTCCTTTTTATAATGCAGATTATTCACCAGGTTGTCACTTCTAGTTGGATGCATGTGTACTTTAATGTCGTAGCATGATCATTCATAAAATCAGTAGCCTAACAGTTCGCTATTAAATCCATATCCTACCTTTTCTTGTAACCCGATAAAATCAATCCATGGTGCTGAACGTCGTCGGAGATGTTTAATCCACAAGCATTCTGAGCATTATTCCTGCTTGCTGGCATTCACATAAATCCACAAGTCATTCTTTTAGGTTAGGTTATTTCATTCAAGTCAATATAAGCAATTATGCTGTGTCTAGCATTCTTTTACGTTACTGAGCATAGCAAATAAATTGGTTGCAAAACTTGCAAAATGGTATCCACTAATTGTAGTTCTTTACATTACGATATGTAGTTAGATTCCCAATTCATATTTCCATAGTAATCTAGAAAAGTTTGCACCTGGATCTGAGTGATCCAATGGAATGCAGTCCACATGCAATTGGTAGACACCATAACATCTGATCTATTTCAGCCTCCTTATTGGTTGATTGTATGTTTGAATTCTGTTCTGTTTGTATTTAAACAATTTTTTCTACTTTCTTACTCTTTTGTCCCCGATTAAGCCTTGTGTTCCGCAGCGTGTCGACAAATAAGCTTTCCTGTAGGCTTTCCTGTAGCTCAAATGGTAGAGCATGGTGCTAGCGACACCAAGATCATGGGTTCGATTCCCAGGGAAAGCAAGAGCTGATCAAATGTAAAACTGTAACTTGAATGCAATGTAAGTCGTTTTGGATAAAAGCGTCTGCTAAATGTAAAAATGTAAATAAAAACCCTTTTCAAACTATTAGTTGTTTCTCATTTCTTCCTTCCACCAAGTGTTGCTGTTGTTCAACAACAACTTTCACAACCAAAGTTATATTGTAAGTTTTGCTGTTTTAAATCTTACGTTCCTAAATTTTGTACTGAGTTTAGAAACGTTTTATTTTAATTTAAATAATTGTAAATACTCCACAATGTGCATGTTTTCATCTGAAGTGTAGGCTAGCCTATTTTTAGAGCATTTGCTTATCCGCTATAAAGCTTGGATCCTGTTAAATTCTAGACATATGTAAAATGCCTTTAATATGTTTATGATTGAGAACAAATGATAACCTGCTTTTCAAAAGACGTTATCAGATACTTTTTGGGGAGGAATATGATTTAGATGATCGTTCATCCAGCTAAATAAGCGAAAGTGGCTTTAGGTAGGCCTAAATGTTATGTGTGTTTTTGATGCTGAAATAGAAGTTGAACTTAGGCCTACTACTTGTGCAATGCAATTTGACAGATGGGTCGTTGCGATCTCTATTTTACGCACATGAATTTGGATTTCTTCAGTCTGGTGCTATTTGTTTTGTTCTGTAAAATACATTCCCTCTGGTAGGTAGGACCTTTGGTGTTTTTATGTTCTAAATGTTTTATATTGGATTATTATATTGTGTGTGTGTGTGTATGTGTGTGTGTGTGTGTGTGTATGGTTCCAATGCAAAAGCCTCTAAAAGCTATCTTGGTCAAAAATGATGTATACAGTGCCCTCCACTAATATTGGCACCCTTGATAAATATGAGCAAAGGTGGCTGTGAAATTAAATCTGCATTGTTAATCCTTTTGATCTTTCACTCAAAAAATTCACAAAATTCTAACCTATCATCGAAGTATAACAACTAATATTGTATAACTAATATAATATATATATATATATATATATATATATATATATATATATATATATTAAAACTTCATCTTGCTCTGTTTGGTGGTTTGGATGGACCCGGTATTATGCATTTACACACATAATTAAATCTTGATGCTACTTTGACATGTTTCTCTCTTCTTACTGCTGTAATCCACTTTCAGAAAGTCATCGAATCGCAATGATGGATTTTCTTTTCCTGAACTGAGTTTGATTCAAATGCTTGTATGTGAAATGAACTAATTTCATATTTGATGAACTTCACATGGTGCACTGAATTAAATCAATACTGAACTGACTTGCCTGTTAGCCTACAATTTTCTTTTTAAAGGCGCTTACAGCAGAATTTGAATCTCTCATATTTAAATTTTGCATCATGAATTGTTTTCCCGTTTGTGAAGCTTCTTTGAAACAATCTGTATTGTATAAAGCACTACAAATAAAGGTGACTTGACTTTTAATGTTGGAGCAAATGGTAACACGATTTATTTATTTTTTGCTCTTCCATTCACAAAGTTCACCTTATTGTAATTTACTTCCGATCACTATTTGCATACAATTTGTTTGTGATTATTTATTGCACATTGAGATTTCAATAATTGTAATTTGTCCTCCCTGAAGCCAGTATTTTTTACTGTTTGGATGACCGCAGGATTGCACAGTTCTATTTAAGAGATCAATAACGATTGTTATGGCTTATAATAAACAGCTTCCCTATTCCTGACCCATGAATAACCCATGGGTTATTCGAAGCCACACTTCACTGCCATCTAATGGTAAAAGGTGAAATGCAGCTGGTTTTACGTCTGATTTCTTTAACCGGTCATTTAACGCCTTTTTGATTTTAAAATCAAATACGGAAACAAGTTTATGCAAAACTATTGTATTATTCACAAATCTTACAACGCAGCTTATCGCTTATGTTAATAGGCCGGACTCATTTTATATTTGCTACGAAACCGAAAGTGAAGGCAGACGATGAATCCATAAATAATGGGTGGGGAATAATAATAATAAAATAATAAAGATACATAAAATACGCTTCATGATGAGTTTAGATTTATGAAGATGAGGGCGTTAAGTTAATTAAATTGGTTATTAAACTGATCCGACAGAGCAATTTGGTGGCGCCCATTTCCGTAAATCACAACCAGAAAGCTTAAAACAAAAGCATTACTGTTTGGTGAGGATATATCAGAATTATAATGTATATATCATAGGTAAATTGATTAAGCCGACAGCATGATGGACCTGGTAAAGATCTAAATTAAGAATTCAAGAAATGTGCTGCATTTTTTTTATTTTAACTTTATTAAGGCAAAATGGGAATGTCAGAACGGCCAGTTAACCCTTAACTATGTACAAAGTCCACCAGCAGGAAAGACCTTAAATGCAGAATCTGGGTCTCATTGGCATGAATCGCACCATGTGACAGGGTCGTAAAGGGAGAAAGAGAAAGCATTCTGCACAGCGTTCTGTGTGCTGAAGCCCGTCGTACTACTGCAAGTAAGTTTTAAAATGTCCTTGATTACAGTTAGTGATATGATATATGTGATATGTGAATGAACAGTTAAAGATTTTTAGTTTTTGTTGTTGTTGTTTGTTTTTTTAAATAATGTAGGCTATTATAATTTTCTTGATGATGCGAAATCGAAAGCTAGAAGCTAACGCGAACAGTCAGGCGGGTAATTACAGCACATGGTAAATGATGCTTTAATGTCTTTTAATTTATGTCAAAAAAGAATGTAATAAACCAGCTGTGATTAAATAGAATATTTCTGTTTACGTAGCTCAATAGCCTACATTTATATATTCAACTATTGTGGGAGCAGTTGAAATCATGGGCCTATAAAAAATTCTGAGCATGACATGGTCCCATGGCCTATAAAATGGTTAATTGGTTGCGTAAATATGAGTGTAAAATCATATAAAACTGCAATACAGAAAGTTCATTTTCACCCTCTTTAATTTTTCCAACGCTGAAATAATTTATTAATTATAGTTATGTGTCTATGTTTACAGCTATATGATATGAAGAGCTGTCTGAACAGAGATCTTTTCGGAAGTGAATCACTGTAAAGTGTATTTGGAAGTGAATCAGGTGTGTGATTTTAATATTAACGTTAATATTAGATTCAGAGCCTGTGTGTTCTCTCTACAGCTTGTTTGTTGCCAGCTCAACATGTGTCATTTTTCTTTCACCTCATGTCCAGGTTGTGCTGAGCAGCTGAATGTCTTCAACACAAAAATAACTGTCCTGTATGGCAGTTTAGCTGCAGTATGTCAGAGGAGCAAGAAAATAACTCTCCATCTGAGATGAGTGTCTCAGTGGAACAGAGGTAAGACTAATTTTAAAGAATCATTTTAAACACAACTTCAGTTTCAATATTGCAGCTAGTGTTTATCATAAAAGTTCAATAAGATGGGTGAAAAATGGGATAATATTATGTGTTCCTTAATAACAGTCTATACAATTTAAACACTTCTCTAGAGTCCAGAGTCCAATAAAGATTTTGTTTGTGCCTCAGTTACAACTTTAATTTCTCTGAAACAAAAAGGCATTCATAATGTCACAGCAATGCGGATAGTGATAACAGTCTGTTAGCTGATTTATTTAAACCTTGGGATCTGCCAGGTCTCACACCTTTGTTCCTGTTTGTGTTGCTCTAACTCAAAAGAGTAGATCATGTTTTTGTTAAAATTTATAAAATATGTGTCTTTATTGAATGTGTGTTGCTTTACATGAAAGTGTCTGCCAAATGCTAATGAAATTTCCAGGACAGTTTGGTGATGGTAATGTAAAAAAGGGTTCAAGAAGAGACGTCTCCTTATGCAATCAAACTCAAAGCGACAAGAATATCAAGTTAATTATATCATGTCAAAAGATGAAAAGAAGAAAGAAACACACACACACACACACACACACACACACACACATACTTAATATATACCTCCTGCCATAAAATGTTTTTTTTTCTCTCTTTCCTATTTGTGTCATTAGGGAAAGATCAGACTCTGAGGTTTCCAGCTCTCAGTCTGTAAAGAGTGATCAGTCGAAAGGTGATGTGCCACTTTTCAGTGAGGAAACACCTACCAAAAGGTATTTCATGTATTTCCTATTGTCAGACACACATAGACTGTGTTAGGAAGTATTTGATTTTTACTTTATTGTAACACTTTAAATGAGACTGAAGAACCTCCTTTAATAATATTTTGTCTCTGTTCTTGTCAGTGAAAGATCAAGTTCACCTGTGTCCAGCTCTGTGTCTATGAAGAGTGCCCATTCAAAAGGTGATGTACCAAACTTCAGTGAGAAAACACCATCATCTTCCAAAAGGTATTTTATGTGCTTTACATACATTATTTACATTTCTTCACTATTGTGTCTGTGATTGAACTTGATGGATTAAACAGAAAACCACACATAAACACATTCATCTGTCCATAGTCATGAGAATGGCAAATGCCCTTCAAATGAGACTGAAGAACCTCCTTTAATAATATTTTGTCTCTGTTCTTGTCAGTGAAAGATCAAGTTCACCTGTATTCAGCTCTGTGTCTATGAAGAGTGCCCATTCAAAAGGTGATGTACCAAACTTCAGTGAGAAAACACCATCATCTTCCAAAAGGTATTTTATGTGCTTTACATACATTATTTACATTTCTTCACTATTGTGTCTGTGATTGAACTTGATGGATTAAACAGAAAACCACACATAAACACATTCATCTGTCCATAGTCATGAGAATGGCAAATGCCCTTCAAATGAGACTGAAGAACCTCCTTTAATAATATTGTGTCTCTGTTCTTGTCAGTGAAAGATCAAGTTCACCTGTATTCAGCTCTGTGTCTATGAAGAGTGCCCATTCAAAAGGTGATGTACCAAACTTCAGTGAGAAAACACCATCATCTTCCAAAAGGTATTTTATGTGCTTTACATACATTATTTACATTTCTTCACTATTGTGTCTGTGATTGAACTTGACGGATTAAACAGAAAACCACACATAAACACATTCATCTGTCCATAGTCATGAGAATGGCAAATGCCCTTCAAATGAGACTGAAGAAACTCCTTTAATAATATTGTGTCTCTGTTCTTGTCAGTGAAAGATCAAGTTCACCTGTATTCAGCTCTGTGTCTATGAAGAGTGACCTTTCAAAAGGTGATGTACCAAACTTCAGTGAGAAAACCCCATCTTCCAAAAGGTATTTTATGTTTTTCTTATTGTTGATCATGCATAAACGGTATGATGTATTAAAAAAAAAAGTTTGAAGTCAACAATGTGTCAGTCAAATATTTGTACAAATGTTTGGTTCATTACAATTTAACTTGCCACCAAGAAAATTGACTGATATCATAAACTTGAAGTCATTAAACCAAAAGGATCAGAAGAAACTCACTGATGGGGCAAAAAGGAGGGAATAGCCTTGTAACTCAGTCACTCTGAGTCTATAGATAACTAACACTCAGAGTTTGTAAGCGTTTATAGAAGTAGGAAATTAGCTTTGCTAGAGTCTAAAGTCCATGAAGGGATGCAGGATATAGTTAGCTGGTAATTTATATGGTGGCAGAAGAAATGCTGGTACGACGTCTAGGGTTGGGTACCGAAACCCGGTACCAGTATGGCACCGGTACCTATGTAACCGGTATGTACTAGAACCGAATCAGAACGCAGATTTCGGTGCCTCATTTCGGTGCCATGCCTGAGCGATCGATTAAAATATTTGTCCTTTGTTTCTCCGAAACGCACGTAAGAAGCATCACAGGCTACAACTACAAATATTTCAGCAAAATGTATATTTTAGTCAGAGTTATTGCGCTCCTATTTCATTGCGCGCCGTCTGTTTGGCGCGCACGCGCACGGCGGCGCTCATTCTAAATGAAAGTCTGTGACGTTTAGCAGAGAATCGCAAAGCAAAAGCTCACGCACTTCTGACAGCAAAATGGAAATATTTCCATGGCTTTCTAACATTTACAGATGGAGAATATACCTGTGAATTGTAAGTTATGCATTACGGAAAACAGCAAACACATTAAACAGCGCGAGAAGCATCTCTGTCAGCGGCACACGCATCCTTTCTGTCAGAGCATCTGTGAGCGCGAGCCGCTTTAAACTGAAACTATAAACTATAGGCTACTGTATCTTACGAGTTTTTTTATAGCCCTTCATATAAAGCTTGTCACATGTTTAGAACAAATTGTATTATGCACTTTCTCCACAGCAGTTCAGTCTGTGTCCTCCCTAGATATTTTATCAGATGCGCTCGTATCAAACTACTGTATATCAATATTAACTGTATTGCTTCATAATAACGTATCGATTATAAAGAATATATGGATATATCCATATATCTATATACCGCCCAGCCCTAGATTTAATTAAAATGCCTAAAGCTAAAATTCTCTTGTATTCGCGTTTTTAAACCTGTTTAAACAAAATAGAACATTATAACCTTTTTAGTCCACAACACCAGTTACATGCTTCCTTTTGTGATCTGATAGCTTCTTGTCACAGAATGAGGCAGAAAATATGTTCCATAGGCTACTAATGCATTGATTAGCAATGGATTTTAAATATACTTCATTATTATGAAAATACCAGAGATGGCTTGAATAACACAGACAAACTATATATTGTCGTAGTCGAGTGTTTAATGTATTTGTTTTATCATTCAAAATGCTTACATCTTCTGTTTACTCAGTTACAGGAATAACAATGCCTTTGTCCATATTGTGGATTTCCTGGAGCTTCATTAGTTCCATACACAGTATGTGTGTGTGTGTGTGTGTGTGTGTGTGTGTGTGTGTGTGTGTGTGTGTGTGTGTGTGTGTATCTATCTATATATATATAACAAGTATCGGTTCAGGCACCGTTTAGGCACCGGCACCGTTTTAAAAGTATCGATTTGGCACCGGTATCGAAAAAAAAACAAACGATACCCAACACTAACGACGTCACTGCTGATAGTTGTAATGTTTATGTAGGAAATGTTAGAATAAAATGTAATTAACTGCAGTTAATGATAAAAGTCACTCACATTGGGGAGTCTTGGAGTGGTGTTCAATAGCTAATTAGCTAATTTCTTCCCCTGCAATTGAGTGAAGAATAATAATGAATGGTTATAGTATAGCATGCAGAAAGAGAGAGCTTTGAGAACTTAACTCTGATGTGGTCAGCTCTCTGTCTGTGAAGAGTGACCATTCAAAAGGTGATGGGCCAAACTTCAGTGAGAGGAAAACATCTTTGTTTCCTATTGTTGGTCACACATAGACTGTTAGAAAGTATTTCAGTAAGTATTTATCATAAACCCCTACAGTTTGCTTCTCAAATTTGCAACATTGTTACTTTTTTAATTTCACAGTTCAGAAAATTGTACAACCCCAAATCAGAAAAAGTTGGGACAGTATGGAAAACGCAAATAAAAAAAGAAAGTAGTGATTTCTAAATTTACTTTGACTTGTATTTCATTAGAGACAATATGAACACAAAATATTTCATGTTTTGTCCGGTCAACTTCATGTCATTTGTAAATATACATCCTTTCCTGTCATTCAGACCTGCAACACATTCCAAAAAAAGTTGGGACAGGAGCAATTTAGGGCTATTAATGAGGTAAATTGGTTAAATAATGATGTGATTTGAAACAGGTGATGTCAACAGGTGATTGTAATTATGATTAGGTACAAAAGCAGCATCCAAGAAAGGTCTAGTCCTTTAGGAGCAAAGATGGGCCGAGGATCGCCAGTTTGCCAACAAATACGTGAGAAAATTATTGAAATGTTTAAAAACAATGTTCCTCAAAGAAAGATGGGAAGAGATTTGGATATTTCACCTTCAACAGTGCATAACATAATTAAAAGATTCAAGGAATCTGGAGGAATTTCAGTGCGTAAAGGACAAGGGCGCAAGCCTAAGCTGAACAACCGTGATCTCCGATCACTGCATCAAGAATCGTCATTCATCTATAAGCGATATCACCACATGGGCTCAGGACTACTTTGGCAAACCTTTGTCAAGTACCACAATACGTAGTTACATCCACAAATGCCAGTTAAAACTGTACTGTGCCAAAAGGAAGCCCTATGTTAACAGTGTCCAGAAGCGCCGTCGACTTCTCTGGGCTCGGAGGCATCTGGGATGGACCATCACACAGTGGAAACGTGTACTGTGGTCAGATGAATCCGTATTTCAGGTATTTTTTGGGAGGAAAAAATATGCTGTGTGCTCCGGACCAAAGAAGAAAAGGATCATCCAGACTGTTACCAGCAACAAGTCCAAAAGCCAGGGTCTGTCATGGTATGGGGTTGTGTCAGTGCCCTTGGCAAAGGTAACTTGCACTTCTGTGATGGCACCATTAATGCTGAAATGTACATAGAGATTTTGGAGCACAATATGCTGCCTTCAAGAAGACATCTTTTCCAGGGACGTCCATGCATATTTCAACAAGACAATGCAAAACCACATTCTGCACACATTACAAAGTCCTGGCTGCGGAGGAAGAGGGTACGGGTACTTGACTGGCCTGCCTGCAGTCCCGACCTGTCTCCAATAGAGAATGTGTGGCGCATTTTGAAGCGCAAAATGCGACAACGAAGACCCCGTACTGTTGCCCACCTTAAGACTTGTTTGCAGGAAGAATGGGACAAAATTACACCTGAAACACTTCATCACTTGGTGTCTTCAGTCCCTAAACGTTCAAAAGTGTTGTGAAAAGGAATGGCAACATTACAAAGTGGTAAATGCTTTACTGTCCCAACTTTTTTTGGAATGTGTTGCAGGTCTGAATGACAGGAAAGGATGTATATTTACAAATGACATGAAGTTGACCAGACAAAACATGAAATATTTTGTGTTCATATTGTCTGCAATGAAATACAAGTCAAAGTAAATTTAGAAATCACTACTTTCTTTTTTTATTTGCGTTTTCCATACTGTCCCAACTTTTTCTGATTTAGGGTTGTAATAATGCATGGTTAAACTGTAGTTTGTCACAGTGAATTGTATCTAATTATCATGTTACCTAATTTCCTCACTGTAGTGTATGTAGAACTCTGCTAAATACAAAAATGAATCACAGAACATAATGTATTGCAAACTGTTTAATCTTCATGTCAAGTCAAGTCACCTTTATTTATATAGCGCTTTTAACAATACAAATTGTGTCAAAGCACTTAACAGTATCAAGTTGGAGAATAGAGTGTCAGTAATGTATAATGATAAGATTAAACACTCAATTTTCAGTTAAAGGCATTTCATTATTGAATTCGGAGATGTCATTGTCTAGCTCAGTTTAGTTTAAATAGTATCTGTGCAATCAAATCGACGATAATCGCTAGAAATTAAGTGTCCCCAACTGAGCAAGCCAGAGGCAACAGCGGCAAGGAACCAAAACAACCTCTGAGACAGAATGGAGAAAAAAAAAACTTGGGAGAAATCAGGCTCAGTCGGGGGGCCAGTTCCCCTCTGGCCAGATGAAACCTGCAGTTCAATTCCAACCGCAGCCATGTCAGATTGTGTAAAGGGCTTATCTGATTCCCGTGGTCTTGTCCCTATGGAGCATTTTAATTTATAATTTAATGTATTTGTTATATTTGTGTTTTATTAATTATTTGAAGTTTTTCATTTATATGATTTATTCATTTGCTATAATTGTAATGTATAATTTAATGCATTTATTGTTTCTCGGTCAATTTTTATAACATATATTTGTTTGTTTATTATACTTTAAATTTATAGTTTAATTCATTTAATATATTTCTGTTGTGTGTATATATATATATATATATATATATATATATATATATATATATATATATATAATTATTTTTATACTATTTATTGTTTTAGAATGTATTTACAGTGCCCTCCACTAATATTGGCACCCTTGATAAATGTGAGAAAAGGTGTCTGTGAAAATAAATCTGCATTGTTTATCCTTTTGATCTTTCACTCGAAAAATTCACAAAATTCTAACCTATCATTGAAGTAAAACAATTGAAAGTGGGGAGAAAATCTCATGATGAAATAAATGTTTTTCTCCAATTCATGTTGGCCACAATTATTGGCACCCCTAGAAATTCTTATGAGCAAAATATCTCTGAAGTATATTCCCATTCATATTTACATTTTTTAGCACACCAGGGTGACTATAGGAGCATGAAATTGTCCAGCCATGACTTCCTGTTCCACAGGATTATAAATATGAGGAACATAAAGACCAAATTCCCTTAATCATCCATCACAATGAGAAAAACCAAAGAATATATTTCTGATTTGCAGCAAAAGATAATTGAGCTTCACAAATTAGTGAAGTGGTTTTAAGAAAAGAGCTAGAGCAGTGAAAATTCCCATTTCCACCATCAGGGCAATAATTAAGAATTTCCAATCAACATAAAATGTTACGAATCTGTCTGGAAGAGGACGTGTGTCTATATCGTCCTAATGCACGGTGAGAAGGAGAGTTTGAGTGGCTAAAGACTCTCCAAGGAACACAGCTGGAGAATTGTAGAAAATAGTTGAGTCTCGGGGGCAGAAAACCAAAAAAAAAATTTGTCAAACAGCACCTACAATCACCACATGTTGTTTGGGAGGGTTTCAAGAAAAATTCTCCTCACTCATCCAAAAACAATCTCCAGCATATTCAGATATCAGACACGACTGGAACTTCAAATGGGACTGGCTTCTATGGTCAGATGAAACTAAAAAATGAGCTTTTTAGCAGCAAACACTCAAGATGGGTTTGGTGCACACAGGGATAAAAAGTACCCCATGTGTACAATGAAATATACTGCTGTATTTTTAATGCTGTGGGCCTATATTTCTGCTGGAGGTCCTGGACATTGTTTTAGACACATGGCATCATGGATTCTATCAAATACAAACAGATAAAAAAATCAATAAGTGACTGACTCTGTTAGAAATCTTATAATGGGCCATGTTTGGATCTTCCAACCGTACAATAATCCAAATACAAACCTCAAAAACAACACAAAAATGGGTCACTGGGCACAAAACCAAGATTCTGCTATGGCCATTTCAGTTCCCTGACCTGAACCCTGTAGAAAATGAGTGAGGTGAACTGAAGAGAAGAAGCTGTGAATCTGAAGGATCTGGAGAGATTCTGTATGAAGAAATGGTCTCTGATCTTCTTATCAGGTGTTCTCCAAACTCTTCAGGCATTATAGGAGAAAACTCAGAGCTGTTACCCTGGGAAAATGACGTTGCAATAATTGGGTGCCAATAATTGTGGCCAACATGAAATAGAGAAAGCATTTATTTCACAATGAGATTATCCCCCCACTTTCAATTGTTTTACTTCAATGATAGGTTGGAATTTTGTGAATTTTTTGAATGAAAGATAAAAAGGATAAACAATGCAGATTTATTTTCACAGCCGCCTTTGCTCATATTTACCAAGGGTGCCAATATTAGTGGAGGACACTGTATTAATTTTTCATATTTGTATATTATTATGTTTTAATTAAAATTTTAAATGTATTCTATTTCTATATTGTTGCAATTTCTAACAATAATAGTATTATGTAGTTAGGTATTTTATTATATTTTTAGTTATTTTGTTGTATTTTTAGTTTTATTGTATTTTAGTCAGGGTCTTCACTGGGGATATGGCTCTGGGGCTCATCTAGGTGTCCTGGTCTCCGCTGACGATCAGGGCTGTAGACATCATCTCTTGGTGCTGATCCACCATCTGATCGGATACGGACTGAGAAACAGAATAAGAAAGAAACAGACAAATAGTGGCGTAGATGCCAATCTTCATACGATGTAACAAGTACATCATGTGTTATGGGGAGTGTTCCCGGTTCCGGTTGATCTAATTAATGCAGCCTAACAATCATTTAACGGATTTAAATATTAGAAGCGTATTAGTGTGTTATGTGTATGTCAGGTTAAAGAGATGGGTCTTTAATCTAGATTTAAACTGACAGAGTGTGTCTGCCTCCCGAACAGTGTTTGGTAGATTGTTCCAGAGTTTGGGCGCTAAATAGGAAAAAGATCTGATTTTGATATTCTAGGTATTATCAAATGGCCAGAGTTTTGAGAACGCAGCGGACGTGGAGGACTATAATGTGATAAGAGCTCGCTCAAGTACTGAGTAGCTAGGCCATTCAGGGCTTTATAAGTAATTAACAAGATTTTAAAATCTATCCGATGTTTGATAGGGAGCCAGTGCTGTGTTGACAGAACCGGGCTAATGTGCTCATACTTCCTGGTTCTAGTAAGAACTCTAGCTGCTGCATTTTAATGAACATATTTATTCAGTTACACAGGTAGCCACTAGGGCTCATCCATTCACCATGGAAATACAGAACACTTAGTTTGCAACATAAGACCTCTTTAAATATGACTAAAGTACCTACTGTTATTTTTTTTTCTCATTAGTGAAAGATCTGACTCGCATAAATCCAGCTTTATGTCTATGAAGAGTGACCATTCAAAGGGTGATGTACCAAACTTCAATGAAAAAATACCATCACCTTCCAAAAGGTATTTCTTGTGTTCTTTTTTTTTTTTTTTTCAAAAACTGTATTTCCAATCAACTACTTTTCTGTACTAATAAAGTAGGTAGTAGTAGTAAGCTGCTGGTTTGGTAATGGTTTGACCAAATTACATTAACAAGTGTGAATCTGCAAATTTTTATGTGATTTTCTTCTTTTTTTTCTGTGTGATTTAGTAACAAACGACAGAAGACCACAGTAGATATTGGTGCAGAATTTATGCGGTGGAAAACTCTAAAAGCACAGAAGGGATTGAAGAGTGATGTGGAACTGGCATATTTTCTTCTCAACAGGTGGGAACACAATATACCACAGTTTATCTTTTCCAATTTATTAGAGTAAATTACAAAATAAATGGATCTACTTTGCCAAAATGCGTAATTACTTTTTTCCTTAAAATATTAAGCCCAAATATGTAACATAGTTTTTAAATATAATGTACTTTTTGAAGCAAATTGATCATGTGCTGTGATCCATATAACAATGAAAATATGAATTACAATACCATTTTTTTGTAAGTTAAATTCAGCACCTTTCAATAAGATCATAAATTTGAGTCACCAGGTTCATGAGGAATTCATATGTAACTGTACTAAAGTCTATTATTACAACCAAGAGGATAGTGCCTCCATATAGCTCTTCCCCTAGTTAACTGAGCCAATTGTATGTATTAAAAAAATCCACCTTCATTTTGCTACCAGGGTTCAGTTTGAGAAATCCGACTCAAACTACAAGAATTACCGCAACCGCAAAAATTTCAGAGAAAATCTCCTCTGGATCTTCAAGGCAAGTAAAATACAGAAATTATTTAATTATTATTAATTAATTAATTAACATACTGATAGGTTATTGAATAAATTATATATAATTTTTATTTTTTAAAGAAATGCCAAGAAATCATGTTGATTATTGGATTTAATCCATACAAGGTTCTTGGTATCTCTGTTTGTATTCATCACCACTTTACCTTGCTGATGGTCTATACCAGGGGTCTCCAACCTTTTTTACAAGGCGGACTGGTTACGGTTTGGAAAAAAACGGTTTGGGGGGGGGGGTATTGTTGGATGGGGTCTTTAAAACAGGTCTATTCATTTATACTGTTATCAGCACATGTTGAAGTAGATTCGTCTCTTGTCTCTGAGAGAATATGCGATGTTAATGCAGCATTAGAAAACTCTTTCACTTTCTGTATGACTGCAGTTAAGACGTTCACTGGCATAACTATTGCGCAAAGTTTGCACGTTGATTTTGTGATATCCATTGGCTCGCCTTCATGGTTTAAAACAGAAATATTTCCAGTATTGAGATGTAACCGCAAACCACCATGTATATGTATCTTAAACGCAGGGATACATGAAAGAGGAATCAAATCAGTATGCTGCAGCTGTCTGAAGCACGTCTCTGTGCTTGTGCGCGCTTCGGGTGTGTGCGAGAACAGCGCGCAAGTAACGAATTCAGTTCTGTTTCGTTTCTTCTTCTTCTTGTGGTTTTAAATAGCTTGAACGTGTAAATTGGCAAATTAATCTGCGAATCACATGCCGAACGGTGGTATATCACGGATCAACTGCGATCCGTTTAAAGCCCTAGCCATGACAGATCATCAGAGCAATCTTTTATTTACTAATTTAACATGAAATCGTCAAATTGCTACTCGATATCAATCGCATACAACGAAAATACAGAATAATTAGAAAAATCATTTATGCACAATAATTAACAGAGCGTCATATCTATACACATTTTCCCCAGAACTTTCTCGCGACCCGGTAGGAATTCTTCCACGGCTCGGTAGTGGGTCGCGACCCGGTGGTTGGGGACCACTGGTCTAAACTGTCAGTGCTGGGAAACTTCATGAGTGCATTGCTTGCCTGTTATTTGTAGTACACATAAATTGTTTATTTTAAACATGTTTTAAATGTATAGGTAGGACTTATTTTTCTTGCTTTGTTTTCAGGATCTTGAGAACAAAATAATTGTGTTTCTTAAAAATGAGCTGGAAAAGTTTAAGAAAATATTAAAAAGAGAGAACACGCAGTACTTTGTGCAGGACTTTATAGAGGAGATGCGTGATATCAAAGAAGCAGCTCTTGATATGACACTTTTCTTTCTGAGAGAAATGAAGCAAGTTGAGGCTGCAGATGTTCTACAAGGTAAGAGGTTCATGGCCATAACAATCTATCATTGTCACTTATAAAATGTAAAATAATACAAATAATAATTTTTTGTTCTTGTTTGTGCGTTAGATGAACTGGTCCTCATTCATCAGCGACCACTAAAATCAAACCTGAAGAAGAAGCACCAATCTGTATCTGAAGGAATTGCAAAGCATGGTGACTCCGAGCTTCTCAATAAAATCTATACAGATATTTGTATGACTCTGGGTGTTAGTAAACAAGGCAATATCCAATCTGAAGTAAGTAAAGTTGAGACTGCTAACAGGCGACATGAATCACGAGAGATTCCAGTTGAATGCAAAAATTTGTTTGAAGCACCCGAACAAGACAAGAAGATCAGAACTGAAGAAGACAAGGCGATCAGAACTGAACAAGACAAGGCGATCAGAACTGAACAAGACGAGGAGATCAGAACTGAACAAGACAAGAAGATCAGAACTGAACAAGACAAGAAGATCAGAACTGAACGAGACAAGAAGATCAGAACTGAACAAGACAAGGAGATCAGAACTGAACAAGACAAGAAGATCAGAACTGAACAAGACAAGAAGATCAGAACTGAACGAGACAAGAAGATCAGAACTGTGCTGACGAAAGGAGTTGCTGGTATTGGAAAATCCATCTTTGTGCAAAAGTTTATTGTGGATTGGGCTGACGGTAAAGAAAATATGGATATTACTTTCATATTTCCTCTTGCATTTCGAGAAATTAACTTAAAGGAGGAAGAAACAACAAGCTTGACAGATCTTATACATCAGTTTTTCCCAGAGATAAAAGGACTGAATCTTGCAAGAAATGATAAATTTAAATTACTGTTCATCCTTGATGGTTTAGATGAATGTCGTCTTCCTCTGAACTTTGAGGGTAATAAGACTTGCCGTGATGTATCATCACAAGTCTCTCTGGATGTTCTCCTTACAAACCTCATCAAGGGAAATCTGCTTCCTTCTGCTCTCATCTGGATCACCACCAGACCAGCAGCTGCCATTAAAATTCCTCCTGAATGTATTGACCGCGTGACTGAAATACAAGGATTCAAAGATGCACAAAAGGAGGAGTACTTCAGAAAAAGATTCACAGATGTGGATCTTGCAAACAAAATTATTAATCATGTTAAACAATCAAAGAGTCTCTTTATCATGTGCTACATCCCAGTCTTCTGCTGGATTTCAGCCACTGTTCTCCACAACATTTTGAAGGAGAAAAAAAATAATGATCTGAAAAACAAACAGGCTGCTGATGCCTCCAAAACACTGCAGGAATCAAATACTGAAGACACTCCCAAGACTCTGACACAAATGTACACACACTTTCTCCGCTTTCAGATCCTACAGAGCCTTCGAAAGTATGATGGAAAATACACACCTGATGTTTCCTGGGATAAAGACGCCATGCTTTCATTGGGGAAACTGGCATTTCATCAATTGCAAAGAAACAGTCTGCTCTTTTATGACACAGATCTGGAATCCTGTGGTATTGATGCATCTAAAGCATCAGTGTATTCAAGCATGTGTACCCAGATCTTTAAGGAGGAAAGAGGAATCATTCTTGGTACCACTTTCTGCTTTGTTCACTTGAGTATTCAAGAGTTTATTGCAGCCCTTTATGCACATTTGTTTCTAGACCTCAACAAGAAAAGTGTGTTCATGAGTCATGAGTCTACAGTACAAGAAAACAAAAATGAAACCATGATTGCTTTGCTCAAGACTGCAGTGGACAAGGCGCTCGAGAGTAAAACTGGACACCTGGACCTTTTCCTTCGCTTCCTTCTCGGTCTGTCACTCCAGACCAATCGTCCACTCTTAAGAGGTCTGTTGACACAGCAAGATGAAAATGACGAAAACGACAAGGAAATAGTTCAGTACATCAAGGAGAAATTAGAAGATAAGGAGATGTCTCCAGAGAGATCCATCAACCTGTTCTACTGTCTAAATGAACTGAACGACCAAACTCTGGTGCAAGAGATTCAGACTCAACTTAGAGAAGGAAGTCTTTCATCTGCTGACCTTTCACCTGCCCAGTGGTCTGCTGTGGCCTTTGTTTTGTTGACATCAGAGGAAAAGATGGAGAAGTTTGAGCTTCAGAAATTCAAGAAATCAGATGAGTGTCTCTTTAGGCTATTGGAAGTTGTGAAAATCTCCAAAAGAGCTCTGTAAGTAATATAAATCATGGTTTTGCATCTAAAAATATCTCTTTAGTTCATTCATTTCAATTAATCATTAATTTAAATTGGGTGATATGATATTTTTACTCCGTACTCAAAATACTATAATAATGTATACTGTTTTTTTTTTTTTTCTTTTAGGCTAAATGATTGTGACTTAACAGACGAGAGCTGTTCAAATTTAGCTAAAGCTCTTGGATCAGATAACAATCTGATAGAGCTGGATATGAGCAATAATACTCTACAGAATTCAGGAGTGGAGGAGCTCTGCACTGGACTGACAAATATTATGTGTAAATTGGAGATACTGAAGTAAGTTGTGACAACAGACAAATGCCATTATTGTTCTAGATAATCTTCAACAAGTGTGCATAAACAATGTATTGTTATACAATAATGTATATTTTAACCCTTTAACTTATATCTCTACCGTACGGTTGAGCTTACTTTGATGGGAAATAAATCTATCAAAAGGAAGAGATAAGAGAGCATTCTTTCCACAGCTGTACTGCCCCATCTCTGTGTCTGCTGTTGCCATGGGGGGGGGGGGGGGGGGGGGGGGGGAATTTCCAGTTTTCAAGTGACAGCAGCAGTTTACAAACTTCAGTCAGTCACACACAAGGGAGAACGATGCTGGTCAGTCATCAGATAATAGGGTCAAACAAGCAATCAAGGAAGTAGGGTTTAAACCATAATGTTGTTGTGAATGGGGTAGAGGGTAAAGAACAGAAATATAGCAAAATAAATGAGAAATGCAAAAAATTTACCATAATTATCCAAAATCATGCGTGACTGTACGGTTGATATGTATGCAAAGGACATCATATAGCATATATATTGCCATACAGCTATGTATATTATACAGATGCTTAAATATAGTTTTTTATCTTTGTGGACTCTGAAGGTTATGAGATTTAAAGCTTCTAATAAAGTTAAAGGAATGTTTATTATTGGAAAATAACTCATGAAATAATTCTCTGAATTTAAATCGAGATTTACCATGGACTGACAGCTCGACCGAACGGTAGAGTTTTATATAAAACATAAATTAAAAAAAAAAAGTGCTGGAGGCTATTTATTAGATGTCTACTAATAAGAATTTTAAGTTAAATATTTTTTTTTCATTAGCTTCTTTAAGGGGTGTGAGTGTTGAATTTTTCACTGCATGATCTCCTTTGTTTAGAAACATGGCCAATATGCTTAGTTTCCATCTTTTGTTTGACTGATAAGTATGTTTAATGATAAATTATTATAATGCATTCATGGTGGTGTTGATCACCCCATGAGGATTTACCTGCTCTTTGCCTTTTCTTTATTGTGGAAAACACATGTTTTGTGGCAAGGCTTATATTGAAAGAAACAAGGAATAATAATTAGAAAAACAGTACCCTACTCAACTATATGTTAGCTAATTATAAGGCATGAGAGACAAGACACATGTGACATGAGAGCATTAAAGACAAGTGGATTGGAAAATTAGTGGCAGAAATAAAGTTACTGTAAATTATAGCATCAACATTTTAAACCTAGCTGCTGATTTTAAGATTTTCAGGTTTGCAAATTTTAGAATGTGAATACATTGACAAACTGTTTATTTTCAGGCTCAGTGAGTGTGATCTAACAGAGAAAAGCTGTTCAGCTCTTGCTTCAGTTCTCCGTTCAGACTCCAGCAGTCTGAGGGATCTTGACCTGAGCAACAATAAACTGCAGGATTCAGGAGTGAATCTGCTCTGTGATGGACTGAAAGAGAACTGTAAACTGGAGATACTCAGGTGAATTGATGTATTTTTCCTCATATTTACTCTTTCCCTGCCAGCACTTTAAAAAAAATTGCCAGTCACCTCCAAAATTGTATTATTTTCACAAACATTTCATGGCCCCCAGAAAATTTAGCTGTAAGAATATCTGAATATGCAATATTTCAAAAGAAAGAACAGTGGTTCTGCTTTCTAACAACAACAACAACAACAACAAATCCAACTTCATGCACTCTGTTTTTATCAGCCCTTCAATATGGCAATACGTTTCATGAAATAAAGCAATAGTTTGAATAAAATTCTGAGAAAATCATGTTTTTGTCAAAGAGTATGATTGATTTATTTAATGAATAATGTTAAGGATCACATTATTTTACATTTGCATCTGTTTACATATGCTATCACTGCTTTGTCATGTTTTGATCCAGATGTTCAATATTCTTTCAGAAGATGTGTAAGTGTGCCTCCTACCGTATAACAGTGAAAATATAGAAAGCCGAAAAATTCTGTCAATGAAAGCCTTACCTTATAAATGATGGAAAATTCCATCAATGGCAAGGAAAGAGTTAAAGAGTTATACATTTTTTTTATTTGTTTGTACAAGGAACTAAGGAGAATTAGTATTTATTGCTAAGTACATTTCTAGAATTGTCAAGATGGCGCCGAGGATGGCAGCCGTGTTGCGAGCTCCGAGAAAACTCGTTTTCGTATGTTTTGTTTGTTTTTTTGTTGTTTTACGTGTTAGATGTTGTTAGTATAACTGTCTACGATAGAGACACGCTTTTAAACATCGGTTCTTCCGTCGCACAACGCAAACCGGACTTTGAGTTCCTGAACTCCGGTGGATTGTTTACAGACACCGCATCAGAGCCCTTTGTCTGGAACGCACGACCACGACGAAAGAAACGTAGCCAGAAAAGAGGGAAGAGAGCTGGCGTTCTCGTCAGACTGAGACGCCGTGCCTTTCGACCTCCTCTCCCAACCATTTTGCTGGCTAACGTTCAGTCACTGGATAACAAACTCTGTGAACTGCGTGCGTGCATCTCATACCAAAGAGAAACAAGGGAATGCTGCGTTATTTGCCTCACAGAAACCTGGATGTCTGCAATGGTTCCAGACTCAGCCATCGAGCTCACGGGCTTCTCCGTGCACCGCTCGGACAGAACGAAAAAGCTCACAGGGAAAAGCAGAGGTGGGGGCATTTGTTTCTATATCAACAACTCGTGGTGTGATGAAAGGAATCTACACTCTATTAAATCCTTCTGCTCCCTGATCTGGAATTTCATATGCTTCTGTGTCGACCATTCTGGCTACCGAGGGAATTTACAGCGATCATAATCATGGCTGTTTACATTCCCCCTCAAGCCAACACAGACCAGGCACTCAGGGAACTGTACGGGAATATAAGTGATCAGGAAACCTCGCACCCAGATGCAGCATTTGTTATTACGGGGGACTTTAATAAAGCCAACTTCAGAACAATAGCTTCAAAATACTTTCAACACATCACCATCAACACGCGTGGTGAACGTGTACTGGACCATTGCTACTCCCCCTTCTGGGACGCTTACAAATCCCTCCCCCGCCCACCTTTTGGCAAATCGGATCACTCCTCCGTTCTGCTTCTGCCTGCTTATAGGCTTATAGGCATCAACAACATCACAGGTTTTAAAGGGAATAAACCAGCTACTGTGAACATTGCGGCCTCTCTACTGGATGAGCTGAATACTTTTTATTCTCGTTTCGAGGCTCATAACACCGCCCACACAGAGTGCGCTCCCACGGCTGCTGCAGAAGAGGTGAGTCCACTCTCCCTTTCTGTCGCGGATGTAACTCGATCCTTCAAACGGGTGAACATCCGCAAAGCTGTGGGCCCGGATGGCATCCCAGGCCGTGTGCTCAAAGCATGCGCTTACCAACTAGCCGGGGTTTATACAGACATCTGTGGTTCCCTCATGCTTCAAAAAATCCACCATTGTGCCCATACCTAAGAAAAATAAAATCACATGCTTGAATGACTGGAGGCCCGTTGCTCTGACACCCATCTTCAGCAAGTGTTTTGAGAAGCTCATCAGAGACCACATCTGCTCTGTGCTGCCTGCCTCACAGGACCCACTACAATTTGCATACCGCAGAAACCGTTCCACAGATGACGCTATTGCCTTCACCCTGCACACTGCTCTCTCCCACCTGGAAAATAAGAACACCTATGTAAGGATGCTGTTCATGGATTATAGTTCAGCATTTAACACCATAGTGCCTGCCACACTGGTTGAGAAGCTCCAGACTCTGGGACTGAACAGATCTCTGTGCAGCTGGATCCTGGACTTCCTGACAGGCAGAAGTCAGGTGGTCAGAATGGGCAACAACACCTCATCTCCCTGATCCTCAACACTGGTGCCCCGCAGGGCTGCGTCCTCAGCCCACTCCTGTACTCCCTGTACACACACGACTGTACAGCTACACACAGCTCCAACGTCATCGTCAAATTTGCCGATGACACAACGGTGATAGGCCTGATCACCGACAATGATGAGACGGCCTACAGAGAGGAGGTGAGTACCCTGACTAAATGGTGCCAGGAGAACCACCTCTCACTCAACATTGACAAGACCAAGGAGCTGGTGGTGGATTTCAGGAGACAGAGCAGAGAACACACACCCATCTCCATCGACAAGACACCTGTGGAGCGGGTAAACAGCTTTAAGTTCCTCGGCGTTCACATCACCGAGGATCTCACATGGTCTGCTCACACAGACGCAGTGCTGAAGAAGGCACATCAGCGCCTCTTCTTCCTGAGACGGCTGAGGAAGTTTGGAATGAGCCCCAGCATCCTCCGATCCTTCTACACCTGCACTGTGGAGAGCATCCTGACCGGCTGCATCACCGCCTGGTTTGGAATCAGCACCGCTGGCAACCGCAAAGCTCTGCAAAGGGACGTTGCGAACTGCCCGCCACATTGTTGGAGGTGAGCTTCCCTCCTCCAGGACATCTACACCAGGCGGTGTATAAGGAAAGCCAGGAGGATCATCAAGGACTCCAGCCATCCATCCCACAGACTGCTCTCTCTGCTGACCTCAGGGAGACGTCTCCGCAGCATCCGATCCCGCACTAGCCGACTGAGGGACAGCTTTTTCCCTCAGGCTATCAGGCTAATGAACAGTCAGAACTAATTCACCCTACATCACACTCCCACTCACACATCATGCCATGCACTGCACTTTACTGCCGTTCTACTGGACTGCACGCACACACTGCAATTATACAACCTATCTGCTATCACTGGATACCATACAATGCACATCCACGACATTGCATATGTACTGTATAATCTGTTGCACCTTTGCACAACTATCTATTGCACAACTAATCTGTTGTAAATGTATAATCTGTTGCACCTTAACATATTACTGTGTATAGATGTGTACATAATGTAAAATGTGTACATACAGTGTATTGGTAACTAAGCATGTCTTTATAGTACACTGTGTATATTGAGTATGTGTATGTGTATTATGCACATTGTCTTCTGTACAGTCTGTAAATATGTACTGTCTATATGTAAATTGTTTTGTTTTTTTGCACTGTCTGGAGCACGCTCTCAAGAATTTCACTCACCAAGGCACTTGTGCTGTGGTGATGTGACAATAAAAGTGATTTGATTTGATTTGATTTTGATTAGAATAATATATTAATTAGCATAATGGAACATTTTTATTCCTGTTTTAGGCTTTCAGACTGCAGTATCACTGAAGAAGGTTATAAAGCTCTGGCTTCAGCTCTGAGATCAAACCCTTCACACCTGATAGAGCTGGATCTCACTGGAAATGATCCTGGACAATCAGGAGTGAAGCAGCTCCTTGATCTTATAAAAGAACCAGATTGTAAACTAAAACTGAGGTCAGATATGATAAAAAATGCATGCTTTTTATTTATATTATTATTTATAGAAATAATTTATCATTATTGCAATGTGTTGCTTCAAAGTAAAAAGTATCAAAAAAGTAACACAAAGTCAGATGCTATTTTTATTACACCAAGTTTAGTAGTGAATTCATACAACTTGCTTCTCTTCTGCAGGTTTTTGGGTCCTGCTGCAGATGAAGCCTGTCAGTGTGTGACTGGAATTGTGGGTAAAAACCCGTTACTCCTGAGAGAGCTGAATCTGAGTGAACGTGAACTAGGAGACACACGAGTGAATCAGATTGCTGTTCTACTGCAGGATAAACACTGTAAACTCAAAACTCTTCAGTGAGTGTTGTGTTCATTTACTATTGTAGATTGATCTTAAATCAGGTGACAAAACAGTATTTCTCAGTGACTGATTCCTCAGAGACTGAATGTTGGCACCAGGTATTTCATGTTTATAAATTCTCCTTCTCATGTTCATCATTTTAGTCTCCGTAAGTGTGGTCTAACAGAGGAAAGCTGCTCAGCTCTCGCTACAGTCCTGAGATCAAACTCCAGTCTGAAAGAACTTGACATGAGCAACAATAATCTGCAGGATTCAGGAGTGAAGAAACTCCAGAACGGATTAGAAAATACAAACTGCACACTGCAGAAACTCAGGTGAGCTCAGTGAATATTGTTTGATTTTAATCATAACATACTCTTTTGATCAAAGGTAAATTACTATAGAAACAGGAAACAGAAAGAAACAAGAAAACATGCCTTTGTCAAATAATGCATTTTTCTTTACTTATAAGAGAAAGTACATTTGATGATTTTATGATATGAAACTGTTTTTAAGTGATATATATATTTTTTATTTTAAACCTTTATTTTTATTTTAAACCAGACTTACAGACTGCAGTATCACTGAAGATGGTTATAAAGCTCTGGCTTCAGCTCTGAGATCAAACCCTTCACACCTGATAGAGCTGGATCTCACAGGAAATGATCCTGGACAATCAGGAGTGAAGCAGCTCCTTGATCTTATAAAAGAACCAGATTGTAAACTAAAACTGAGGTCAGATATGATAAAAAAAAATGCATGATTTTTATTTATAATATTATTTACAGAAATATTTTTTCATTATTGCAATGTGTTGCTTCAAAGTAAAAAGTATCAAAAAAGTAACACAAAGTCAGATGCTATTTTTATTACACCAAGTTTAGTAGTGAATTCATACAACTTCTTCTCTTCTGCAGGTTTTTGGATCCTGCTGCAGATGAAGCCTGTCAGTATGTGACCGGAATTGTGGGTAAAAACCCGTTACTCCTGAGAGAGCTGAATCTGAGTGAACGTGAACTAGGAGACACACGAGTGAATCAGATCACTGCACTACTTCAGGATAAACACTGTAAACTCAACACACTGACGTGAGTATTCTACATGGTTTTATATGCAAACTATCTAGTCTAATCAAATAATTTGATTCTTTATGTATTTGAGGGCTAAGATTAGGTGAAGCATGATATTGATTTATCCTTTTGTTATTGTAGTTTTGGGTTCAGACTAAATGTTTCCGGTCTTTTTTTTTTCTCTGCAGGCTGAATAATAACAGAATTACAGAAGAAGGTTGTGTTGCTCTGACTTCAGCATTTAATTCAAATCCTTCAAACCTCATAGAGCTGGATTTGAGTGGAAATAAACTAGGAAACTCTGGAATTAAGAAGATCTCTCCTCTGTTGAAAAATACACAATTCAGATTGGAGAAACTGAAGTGTGTATTTTTTATGTACATGTCTGCATGTTAATATGCATTTGTAAATGTGTATTTAATTAGATTACCTTGAAAAAATGGCTATGGAGTCTTACAATTCAGTTTTACTATTTTCACTTTAATTTCTCTATTTGGACTGTTTAACTTCTTGTGTTGCTTGTACAGTTTTGTACTAAATACTGTAACTATAGTTACAGTAAATAGTAAATAGTTAAAGTTCTTCCAAGTAGTTTGTAAGTCTCTGTCCCAACCAATAATAATATACTTTTTTGTATCATAGACTTTCAGACTGCAGTATCACTGAAGAAGGTTATAAAGCTCTGGCTTCAGCTCTGAGATCAAACCCTTCACACCTGATAGAGCTGGATCTCACAGGAAATGATCCTGGACAATCAGGAGTGAAGCAGCTCAGTGATTTACTACAGGATGGGCGCTATAAATTGAACATCAGGTGGAGAAATCTTAACATATATTTTTTAAAGTTGTACTTAACTTATTAATTTAACGTTCTGCAACCATGCTGCAGTGCTGCATCAATAATCAGTTGAGAAGTCATGTCTTCTTTTGATTATTTTTTATCACATCACAGCACATACAATATGCAAAATTAGGAGCATTGTATTACATTGTTTTAACAGAACAGATGTGTGATTCTTCTGTAATTTTCTTAGAAACATGTTCCACGTGAATAGCAAATTGACCCTAAACAGTTACTGAGCTGTCTACAAAATGCTATTTTTAAATACATTTATTTTGTGCATGGATTTCTTCTGACAGCACTGCAAAAGCTGTCAGTGCCATCTAGCGGCTGCATGTGGAGCACGATTTGCATCTTAGCTATATGGTCCACTAATGACTAGTACAACCTGTCCTGTTCACAGTTTTAATGGTTTCTTAAAGTATCTGAATTTCTTTTTCCACATTGGCTAAACACCCTCTGACTAAGTATTCTACAGCAGCTCTTGAGGAGCAGAAATATAATGTCTCTTGTCCAAAAACCTAAATTCTTAATTCTCTTCTACACCCTGCAGGTTTTTGAAAAGTCCTGCTGCACAGGAAGCATGTGAGTATCTCACTGAAGTTCTGGGTGAAAGTCCATTATTACTGACAGAACTGGATCTGAGTGAAGATAAATTAGGAGACCTGGATGGAGAGAAACTATCTGCTCTTTTGATGGACTCTCATAGCAAACTGGAGAAAATTAAGTGAGTGAACATGATTTTATACATTTTAACTTCAGTTTATTCAATATAAAATACTGTCAGTCACATGTGTGAGCAGAAATGAAGAGCAGCTGAATTCAGCTGTGCTGAATAATAAATAATGCTGTTTTTGTGTTCAGGCTGAATAATTGTGAGCTGACAGAGAAAAGCTGTTCAGTTCTAGTACTGTTCTCTCCTCCAAAACCATCCTGAAAGAGATGAACCTGAACAACAGCCGTCTGCTGGACTCAGGAGTCAAAGAGATCTGTGAGGGACTGAAGAATCCTGTGTGTGAACTGAAGATACTCAAGTGAGTACATTTCACCATCAGATAGACTGAACAAAATAACAATCACATAATAATATGGATTAATAAATATTCTGTTTCTCTGCCTTTTTCCTTCTGTCAAAATTTAGATTTGATTTAGTAATTTAGAAATTTGTTAATTGACACTTGACATTTAATTTGTAGCATTCAGTTTTTTCACAGACAATAATTTTAAGCGGCATTTTAGGGAACTAGTTGACCACAACACCACTAAAAAGTACATAACCACATTACTTGAAAACTCGAAATTCATTGGATAATGCAAATTATATCCTATCCATGTAGCATATTAAAGGGCAGCTTCCAATATCCAGATCATCGTGTCTGGACAGTGTTGGGCACGTTACTTTAAAAAAGTAATTAGTTATAGTTACTAGTTACTTCTCACAAATAGTAACTGAGTTAGTACTGAGTTACATCATTATAAAAGTAACTAATTACCAGGGAAAGTAACTATTGCATTATTTTTTTTAAAAATGTTCAAATGTCAAATAACTTGGATGCCCCCAATATTAAATATGTTAAATTAATAAAATAGACACTAAATAGAATAAATTATTATTATAAAACATTGTACATTAATCGACACTATTTATCTACTGACACTTAGCATCAGTCAGTCAAGCATTATAATATGATATTATGATAATTTAGCATTATATGATGATAGATCTTTAGTAATTAGAATAACCACGTATGAATTCATATTTGTCATGTTGACTGAACTTAGGACTGGTGCTTAAGATATTGTTTGTCATTTAGTGTTTCTATAAAAAAGTGGGAAAAAAAATTATAAGATAACAAAAACTATACCGAATTATACCACTAATAACAATATAAAACGCTAAGGATAAAGGAGCTGCTGGGTTCATGAATATTAATCAGGTTGTCTGCGTTCGCTCGAACTGATTCGCTGAAATCAAAACAGGGATGATAATAGGTGAGCGCCGGCCAATGAGATTGTCGTTTGTGCATTAGCTCCGCCACTACCGAAGAACCCGGCAGTTTTTAAAAGCTGAAGAATTCCAAAGGAACTCCGTTATTTTGACAGGAAAACACAACAAAGAATATCGTTTACATGTAGCGCGTCAATTCTGCATGTTATGAAAGACTCTCTCGCTCCGTATCTATCTTTGCGTGCGCGTGTGTGTGTGTGTGTGTGTGTGTATCTGTGTGTGTGTGTGTGTGAGAGACAAAGCTACGGCGAGCCGTGCGCTTCACACTAGAGTTTATGGTAACGTTACGTCAAATACAGCTACACTGCGCATCCATTCATATGAACTGAAAAATAAATTTCTAGTAATATTATAATAAATTGTAGTAACGCCGCATTTTATTGTCAGTAACGGTAACGGCGTTGTAACGGGGGAAACAGTAATTAGTTTGATTACTCGTTACTGAAAACAATAATGCTGTTAGTAACGCCGTTTATTTATAACGCCGTTATTCACATCACTGTGTCTGGATCTGAAGAACTCCCTTACCCCTAAATTTACTGCATGGTGGCTGTGTAAAACAATGATTCTGTTGATGCTATGAGGCAGGGGCGGAGCGGGGGGGTGGCTTCTGGGGCTCGAGCCCCGAATGTTATTTCAAAAGCCCCGAATATTTTGGGTTTGTTAATAGTTTTGTCAAAAATATAGTTTATCACATATTATACAGAAATTTTTAAAACGGTTCAATGCCGCGTTCCCGCAGGATCGATTAAACGATATCATCAGCTGCGCTTTCTCTCACACACGCCTCCTGTCAATCACTCAGCACGTCACTCCTCTCATCCCATTCACTTCAAGCTGTTTTACCTAGCGGGTTACTTTTTGTAAATTGTGTTCATTAATGTCTTGTTCATGCAAGCCAAATCTGCACATGTTTAGAGCAAATACTGAACTCGTGAGACATCAATTTTATCGAGTATATGGCAAAAACCAAATAAAACACACCTAAAGTGCACACATGCGTGACTACTTGATGGAGCTAGACTAACTTCGTGCGTTTACGCATTTAAAGCTAGAGTGCGTTCTGTCACTGCATGATTCAGACTATTAATAATATGCATTAAGAATGATCACATAATTCAAGATAAGGGGGCAGAAAATGTATATATTCATATTTCATATTGTTAATAAATATCTCATGAAGAGTGCCATTTTTTTCTTAAAAATCAGCATGATTACAAATGTGATATTGATTTTATACAACTGTTCAATAAATAATAATTTAATATCAAGACTTATGTTTTAGACACCATATTGGCTGTTCTTGCTCTATTTCAAAAAATCATTTCAAACACAGCCACAGCACTGTTTTGTGTCTCTGAGCAACAGACGGTACTTCGTTCCTGAATGAATCAATCGTTTAAATGATTCGGTTCAATCAGTGACTCACTTATTATTAACAGTGCTTTGCTGCCACTATTAATTTCACATTTAGATTTTTTCATGTTTAACTCAATTCAAATAATAGTATTTAACGTTTTATGTATAATACATAAAACATTATTTATGCATTTGTAATTGCAGTTAAATGAATTCATGTCTTGCATTAAACACATCTAAATGCCACTTCAGACCAGCTTCTGTGTTGATTTGATTTGCTTGGTAACAGCCCAAATGTCTTATTATTCTAATTCACTGATTAAATGCAAGAATTTGACTCAAAAGATAATGGACACTTTTATATAAAAAAAAAAGGCTTTATAAAGGTAAAAATGCCCATAAAATGTAAGAATCAGTTTAAACTTATTGGAAAAGATGAATTTCTGTTAGTGGAATTAAACATGTAAAAAATAATATTCATGTTTAATCATTTTAGACACTTGATTTTACTGAAGGCTACCATGATAATTATAACTTGATTTTATTAAATTCATAAACATAAACAAACTATATATTCTCTATTTACAGTTTGTAGTGTGGATCATTCATTGCAACATTTAATCTGATTCTCATGTTTAAGAATCTGTTATCTTGAAAAATAATGTATGCTTCTACTGCCCACTGACTTGGTTTTAAACCTATATTATTATCCAATTTATGAGCCTTAAAACATCTTAAAATGCACACATTTAAGTCAGGAAAATATAAATTTTCTCGGGGGAGCATGCCCCCGAACCCCCTACCAATATACATTTTTGGACCTCTATTTATAAAAACCTGCGTACCACCCTGTATGCCAGTGTTTATCTTTTTATGCTACTCCCTTAAGAAATACAGTAAATATTCTTCTGTTGGCCTCATGTATTCACTTAAGAAAACTGAAGCCCATATTTAAATGGTATTGTTGGACATCCTTGACTTGCAGTTAGACCACCCATTACTGCATGTTTCTACTTAAACACATTTATCAGCTAAAAGGGGTAGTTTACCCACAATTAAAATTGTCATTATTACTCATGTTGTTCTTCTACTGAACTAAAAAGAATATATTTTGAAGAATTGGGGGGGGGGGCGCAACAACATTTGGGCTAAGCCCCGAATGTTTATAAAGTCTGGCTCCGCCCCTGCTATGAGGTACAGAGTTATTTCAGGTTTTCAGCATCTGATGTTTTTGTTTAAAGCTGGAACATAAAATAAATTTAGAAAAAAAAAAATGAGTAGTCGTTTTCGTACAATTACAGGGATTAAAGTTCTCCGTCGCTACGACGGATTTCTGTCAATTACAGGGTTCCGCCTGTCCTTAATGTCTTAAATTCACTTTTCATAATTTTAAGGCTGTAAATATGCTTACATTTATCTAATAGTGTAATGAACGTCTTTATTCTAGTTTGAATAGGTCTTAAATTAAGGAAAGACGAGGTGTATTCCGCCTGCTGAAGGGGATGTGATCAGAGCCTGGAGTGGAGCAAAAGCACGTTTCTCTCTCGTTCTGTAATCACTCCGCTCTGGGTCCACTCACAGAAAAACTGCTCCGTCTTCACTCCATTTTAAAAGTTATCAGGGATTAATGTTTTCTGTCGCTATGACGGATTTCCATCAATTGGAAAAAATGAGGGGAAAAGAAACATGTAGCACCCCTCGGATTGTGCTACCTCCCACTAAAAATCAACAAATCGATAGCGAAAAATGCTACCTATCAGATTGTGCTACCAGCATCTTATT
Source organism: Schizothorax lantsangensis (assembly GCA_027422415.1). Lineage (NCBI taxonomy): Eukaryota > Metazoa > Chordata > Actinopteri > Cypriniformes > Cyprinidae > Schizothorax > Schizothorax lantsangensis. Next base: position 43,950 of record JAPDDO010000236.1, read on the forward strand.
CATGTGGTTTGAGGCTTTTTTTAATGTCCATACCTACCGCTACCCTAAACCTACCCGTCCACACCTACCCTTACCCTAAACTTACCCTTAAAACAATGCAAATATATTATTGGTAGCACAATCTGATAGGTAGAATGTTTCGTCAGTACACCAAAAAATCGTCCCTAAACCACGGCTGCAGCTTCTCACTGACGACATAGTAACGCTGCTCGCATCATTCACAGTCGGGTTATTAGCAGAGAACACAGAACAGAACTTGATTGCGGATATTAATAATAAATATAGGCTACTCATTCCCGCAGGTTCCGACGGAATGTAGCCTATCACATTTGCACGTGCTTTTGTGTCTTGATAACTCTCGTTTTCTGTGCGCCCACAGATCGCGATAAGGAGAGTGACAGCTTTTAATAATTATTAAGGGAGTTTGCAAATGTGATATTGGTTTAATACAACAGATCAATAAACAAGTACTGCATGATTTTACTCTATATCATCAACGAAAATGGTTCCAAATAAAGAAACAGCTGAGCCACTGCACATCTCTAAAAGCAAACACAGCGGTGTTTCATTCATGAATGAAAGTGCGTTTCTGAATGAATCTAGTGAGTCAGTGATTCATGATTCCCCATTCATAAAGACTGTCACTTGATTCATTCCGGAATGAATCAACCGTTCAAACGAATCAATTGAATAAATGATTCAGTGAAAAATATCAGTGACTTACCGCCACCTGCTGGTGGTTTCAGTTTCATTTTTAGCGTATCATTTCAGTTATTTAATTCATTTAATATTTCTGTATTCAAAATGTTATATTTAAAACTTTAATCTCCACATGAATCTATGAAATTAATTACACTCATGCCACTTCTGAGCCTCATTAAACGTCTGAAAATATACCTACAACTACAAGCCACTTTTGTGTTTTTCTGTGCCACCTCGAATTTTGCTAATTCACGAGATCAATACATCCTTTATTAAACCGCTTTATCGAGTGTCAAAATGCTGAATCAATTCATTCACTTCTAACACAGCACTTAATATAATGGGAGAAGCGTCATACACATAGAGGGCAGAGCGTCACGTTATTTAAAGGGGAAGTTTATGAGTAGCAAAGGATTAAGTAGCTGCGTTGATTACTTTTATGCCACTGATCATGTAGTTTGGGGCAACAAAGGGTTTTATAGGTTGGACTGAAATAATAATGCAATAACTGACACTTTAAATCAATGTTTCAAGCAACAACAACAAAACAATTGAACAAAAAACAGATAAAGTCAAAAAGTAGCCATTGATAGTATCTAAATAAAATTAATTTATGTGTGATTTATGTGTAAATTATGTGCAATGTCTTAGCTACTAAGGATTGTTACATAGGGCTATACAGGCATCTAGTGGCAACACAAATGATATTACAGATAATAAATTGTGCAAAATGTTTATCTTAATGCATTCAGATTTGTGGAACTCAATCTCCACAAATTAGTGTCATTAATATGACAAACAATTTGAATGTGACAAGAAACTGGTGTCTGAAAAGAATATATATATATATATATTATATATATATATATATATATATATATATTATATATAACAACAACAAAAAAATATATATATACAACCCCAAATCAGAAAAAGTTGGGACAGTATGGAAAACGCAAATAAAAAAAAGAAAGTAGTGATTTCTAAATTTACTTTGACTTGCATTTCATTGCAGACAATATGAACACAAAATATTTCATGTTTTGTCTGGTCAACTTCATGTCATTTGTAAATATACATCCTTTCCTGTCATTCAGACCTGCAACACATTCCAAAAAAAGTTGGGACAGTAAAGCATTTACCACTTTGTAATGTTGCCATTCCTTTTCACAACACTTAAAAGACGTTTAGGGACTGAAGACACCAAGTGATGAAGTGTTTCAGGTGTAATTTTGTCCCATTCTTCCTGCAAACAAGTCTTAAGGTGGGCAACAGTACGGGGTCTTCGTTGTCGCATTTTGCGCTTCAAAATGCGCCACACATTCTCTATTGGAGACAGGTCGGGACTGCAGGCAGGCCAGTCAAGTACCCGTACCCTCTTCCTCCGCAGCCAGGACTTTGTAATGTGTGCAGAATGTGGTTTTGCATTGTCTTGTTGAAATATGCATGGACGTCCCTGGAAAAGATGTCTTCTTGAAGGCAGCAGCATATTGTGCTCCAAAATCTCTATGTACTTTTCAGCATTAATGGTGCAATCACAGAAGTGCAAGTTACCTTTGCCAAGGGCACTGACACAACCCCATACCATGACAGACCCTGGCTTTTGGACTTGTTGCTGGTAACAGTCTGGATGATCCTTTTCTTCTTTGGTCCGGAGCACACGGCGTCCATTCCTCCCAAAAAATACCTGAAATACTGATTCATCTGACCACAGTACATGTTTCCGCTGTGTGATGGTCCATCCCAGATGCCTCCGAGCCCAGAGAAGTCGACAGCGCTTCTGGACACTGTTAACATAGGGCTTCCTTTTGGCACAGTACAGTTTTAACTGGCATTGTGGATGTAACTACGTATTGTGGTACTTGACAAAGGTTTGCCAAAGTAGTCCTGAGCCCATGTGGTGATATCGCTTATAGATGAATGACGATTCTTGATGCAGTGCCGCCTGAGGGATCGGAGATCACGGTTGTTCAGCTTAGGCTTGCGCCCTTGTCCTTTACGCACTGAAATTCCTCCAGATTCCTTGAATCTTTTAATTATGTCATGCACTGTTGAAGGTGAAATATCCAAATCTCTTCCTATCTTTCTTTGAGGAACATTGTTTTTAAACATTTCAATAATTTTCTCATGTATTTGTTGGCAAACTGGCGATCCTCAGCCCATCTTTGCGTTGAAGGTTGGGACAGGAGCAATTTAGGGCTAGTAATGGGGTAAATTGGTTAAATAATGATGTGATTTGAAACAGTTGATGTCAACAGGTGATTGTAATTATGATTTGGTACAAAAGCACCATCCAAGAAAGTTCTAGTCCAGGGGTCGGCAACCTTCAACGTTCAAAGAGCCATTTTGGCCCCTTTTCCACCGAATAAAATTCATGTGGAGCCACAAAATATTTGATGCCCAAATAAAGATAACACGGCATATAGTTAAAGTTTTATATTCAGTTATGTTACAGGGCATGCAGGGAAGTAGTAATCATTTCAGAAGTGAGAGGGACAGAAATGTCAAATGTAGTAATAATAATAATAATAATAATAATTATAATATTTATTTATGTATGTATAATTGACAAAAAAATCTCTTACGTTTAATTGGCTAAGAAATAAAATACACTGCTGGACAATAACCAATAATTTGTCTAATATAATATTTTTGATAAATATTTTACTAATGTCAATTTTATGGTTATGATTGTACAAACAGTATATATATATATATATATACACACTACAAACACATTTTCCATTTTTATCACAAAATAAGGCAGAAAATATATTTTATAGCTTCTGTACTGTAATTTATGCTGTAAATTACCACTGTATCATTCATATATGTGACCCTGGACCACAAAACCAGTCTTAAGTCGCTGGGGTATATTTGTAGCAATAGCCAAAAATACACTGTATGGGTCAAAATGATCAATTTGTCTTTAATGCCAAACATCATTAGGATATTTAGTAAATATCATCTTCCATGAAGATATTTTGTAAATGTATTACTGTAAATATATCAAAACTTCATTTTTGATTATATGCATTGCTAAGAACTTCATTTGGACAACTTTAAAGGCAATTTTTTTCAATATTTCAAAATTGACACTTAAGACTGGTTTTGTGGTCCAGGGTCACATATTACCTGGAGAAGACTTGAAAAACACATATCGTCTTTACGTTTCATCCAGTAAGTTTTATGCTTGTTATTCAGCTTAGCTACAGCGATAGCGGGATGCCTGTCAAAAGATTTTAGTACTTCTCATATGAGTCCGTTTTGGACTTTCTGCGCGAGAGCGCCCCCCGGCTTCAAGAATGAATGAAACATACAGCGCATGAGAGTGTTCAGCGCTCCGTGAAGTTCACATCGTTTTGGATCGAATAAAACGTATCCAAAACTACGTGACTATCTTTTCTCTTTTACAACCCCAAATCAGAAAAAGTTGGGAAAGTATGGGAAAACGCAAATAAAAAAGAAAGTAGTGATTTCTAAATTTACTTTGACTTGTATTTCATTGCAGAGACAATATGAACACAAAATATTTCATGTTTTGTCTGGTCAACTTCATGTCATTTGTAAATATACATCCTTTCCTGTCATTCAGACCTGCAACACATTCCAAAAAAAGTTGGGACAGGAGCAATTTAGGGCTAGTAATGAGGTAAATTGGTTAAATAATGATGTGATTTGAAACAGTTGATGTCAACAGGTGATTGTAATTATGATTTGGTACAAAAGCAGCATCCGAGAAAGGTCTAGTCCTTTAGGAGCAAGATGGGCCGAGGATCACCAGTTTGCCAACAAATACGTGAGAAAATTATTGAAATGTTTTAAAACAATGTTCCTCAAAGAAAGATAGGAAGAGATTTGGATATTTCACCTTCAACAGTGCATAACATAATTAAAAGATTCAAGGAATCTGGAGGAATTTCAGTGCGTAAAGGACAAGGGCGCAAGCCTAAGCTGAACAACCGTGATCTCCGATCCCTCAGGCGGCACTGCATCAAGAATCGTCATTCATCTATAAGCGATATCACCACATGGGCTCAGGACTACTTTGGCAAACCTTTGTCAAGTACCACAATACGTAGTTACATCCACAAATGCCAGTTAAAACTGTACTGTGCCAAAAGGAAGCCCTATGTTAACAGTGTCCAGAAGCGCCGTCGACTTCTCTGGGCTCGGAGGCATCTGGGATGGACCATCACACAGTGGAAACGTGTACTGTGGTCAGATGAATCAGTATTTCAGGTATCTTTTGGGAGGAATGGACGCCGTGTGCTCCGGACCAAAGAAGAAAAGGATAATCCAGACTGTTACCAGCAACAAGTCCAAAAGCCAAGGTCTGTCATGGTATGGGGTTGTGTCAGTGCCCTTGGCAAAGGTAACTTGCACTTCTGTGATTGCACCATTAATGCTGAAAAGTACATAGAGATTTTGGAGCACAATATGCTGCCTTCAAGAAGACATCTTTTCCAGGGACGTCCATGCATATTTCAACAAGACAATGCAAAACCACATTCTGCACACATTACAAAGTCCTGGCTGCGGAGGAAGAGGGTACGGGTACTTGACTGGCCTGCCTGCAGTCCCTACCTGTCTCCAATAGAGAATGTGTGGCGCATTTTGAAGCGCAAAATGCGACAACGAAGACCCCGTACTGTTGCCCACCTTAAGACTTGTTTGCAGGAAGAATGGGACAAAATTACACCTGAAACACTTCATCACTTGGTGTCTTCAGTCCCTAAACGTCTTTTAAGTGTTGTGAAAAGGAATGGCAACATTACAAAGTGGTAAATGCTTTACTGTCCCAACTTTTTTTGGAATGTGTTGCAGGTCTGAATGACAGGAAAGGATGTATATTTACAAATGACATGAAGTTGACCAGACAAAACATGAAATATTTTGTGTTCATATTGTCTGCAATGAAATACAAGTCAAAGTATATTTAGAAATCACTACTTTCTTTTTTTATTTGCGTTGTCCATACTGTCCCAACTTTTTCTGATTTGGGGTTGTAATTTAAATCTAGATTTATTCACATTGGCCCTTGAAAACCTCTACTTAAACACACTTGACCGAGAAAAAGTGCAGGGGAAGAGTTTAGGTTGTATAAAACCCCGCGTACACCCATACAGGGAGCCACAGCAAAGGGATGAAAGAGCCGCATGCGGCTCGGGAGCCGCGGGTTGACGACCCCTGGACTAGAACTTTCTTGGATGCTGCTTTTGTACCAAATCATAATTACAATCACCTGCTGACATCAACTGTTTCAAATCACATCATTATTTAACCAATTTACCTCATTACTAGCCCTAAATTGCTCCTGTCCCAACTTTTTTTGGAATGTGTTGCAGGTCTGAATGACAGGAAAGGATGTATATTTACAAATGACATGAAGTTGACCAGACAAAACATGAAATATTTTGTGTTCATATTGTCTGCAATGAAATACAAGTCAAAGTAAATTTAGAAATCACTACTTTCTTTTTTTATTTGCGTTTTCCATACTGTCCCAACTTTTTCTGATTTGGGGTTGTGTATATATATATATATAATTTGGGGGGGCGCCAATAGGGATTTCACCTAGGGCGTCAAATTGGCTAGAAACGGCCCTGGGTGTGTGACAGGTATGGCTGTGGAATGGGGTTTGGCCGAGGAAAAATTTTCAGTCAGAAGATTTTTTTTTTGCTTTAATCCATGCAATTAATGAAATCTTCATTATTGATGTTGTTCAATTATTATTTTCAGGCTCAATAAGTGTGATCTGACAGATGAAAGCTGTTCAGCTCTTGCTTCGGTTCTCAGTTCAGACTCCAGCAGTCTGAAGGATCTTGACCTGAGCAACAATAATCTGGAAGATTCAGGAGTGAGGCTGCTCTCTGATGGACTGAAAGAGAACTATAAGCTAGAGAAGCTCTGGTGAGTTGCTTTGTAACTCTGGGCCTTTTGTTTGTTTAAATATTTACTCATCAGTAAGTAAGTAATTGTGTAAAAAAAGTGTGTGTGTGTGTGTGTAGCATGTATACACATGTATAAGTATTATTTTGAAATTGTAATTGCAGGAAGCAAATTTTTACTCACCTGAACAATTTTACAATGCTGTAGTTTCACAATGTATCATGTGAAAAAATATTGTAGTCATTCTGTAGTCAACATTTTGATCTGTTGCATTGGTTGCCATGATGATGACAGTTTAGGTTTATGACTGCTGCTCATGAGAGCTCACTGAGAGAACTAATCCAGTGCTGCAAATAAGTACCACAGCATTCCACTGAAACATTCTGGCATGAATAAAAGAAAGGAATAACATGCTTTACTTGTTTGAAAAATTAAATCAAATAATTTGTTGTTAATTTAAAAAGTAATTTATTTCTTTACTCATTGCTTGAAAAAAGTAATCTGACATACAACCCCAAATCAGAAAAAGTTGGGACAGTATGGAAAACGCAAATAAAAAAAGAAAGTAGTGATTTCTAAATTTACTTTGACTTGTATTTCATTGCAGACAATATGAACACAAAATATTTCATGTTTTGTCTGGTCAACTTCATGTCATTTGTAAATATACATCCTTTCCTGTCATTCAGACCTGCAACACATTCCAAAAAAAGTTGGGACAAGAGCAATTTAGGGCTAGTAATGAGGTAAATTGGTTAAATAATGATGTGATTTGAAACGGGTGATGTCAACAGGTGATTGTAATTATGATTTGGTACAAAAGCAGCATCCAAGAAAGGTCTAGTCCTTTAGGAGCAAAGATGGGCCGAGGATCACCAGTTTGCCAACAAATACGTGAGAAAATTATTGAAATGTTTAAAAACAATGTTCCTCAAAGAAAGATGGGAAGAGATTTGGATATTTCACCTTCAACAGTGCATAACATAATTAAAAGATTCAAGGAATCTGGAGGAATTTCAGTGTGTAAAGGACAAGGGCGCAAGCCTAAGCTGAACAACCGTGATCTCCGATCCCTCAGGCGGCACTGCATCAAGAATCGTCATTTCATCTATAAGCGATATCACCACATGGGCTCAGGACTACTTTGGCAAACCTTTGTCAAGTACCACAATACGTATTTACATCCACAAATGCCAGTTAAAACTGTACTGTGCCAAAAGGAAGCCCTATGTTAACAGTGTCCAGAAGCGCCGTCGACTTCTCTGGACTCGGAGGCATCTGGGATGGACCATCACACAGTGGAAACGTGTACTGTGGTCAGATGAATCAGTATTTCAGGTATTTTTTGGGAGGAATGGACGCCGTGTGCTCCGGACCAAAGAAGAAAAGGATCATCCAGACTGTTACCAGCAACAAGTCCAAAAGCCAGGGTCTGTCATGGTATGGGGTTGTGTCAGTGCCCTTGGCAAAGGTAACTTGCACTTCTGTGATGGCACCATTAATGCTGAAAAGTACATAGAGATTTTGGAGCACAACATGCTTCCTTCAAGAAGACATCTTTTCCAGGGACGTCCATGCATATTTCAACAAGACAATGCAAAACCACATTCTGCACACATTACAAAGTCCTGGCTGTGGAGGAAGAGGGTACGGGTACTTGACTGGCCTGCCTGCAGTCCCGACCTGTCTCCAATAGAGAATGTGTGGCGCATTTTGAAGCGCAAAATGCGATAACGAAGACCCCGTACTGTTGCCCACTTTAAGACTTGTTTGCAGGAAGAATGGGACAAAATTACACCTGAAACACTTCATCACTTGGTGTCTTCAGTCCCTAAACGTTCAAAAGTGTTGTGAAAAGGAATGGCAACATTACAAAGTGGTAAATGCTTTACTGTCCCAACTTTTTTTGGAATGTGTTGCAGGTCTGAATGACAGGAAAGGATGTATATTTACAAATGACATGAAGTTGACCAGACAAAACATGAAATATTTTGTGTTCATATTGTCTGCAATGAAATACAAGTCAAAGTAAATTTAGAAATCACTACTTTTTTTATTTGCGTTTTCCATACTGTCCCAACTTTTTCTGATTTGGGGTTGTAAAATAAACTTTCATTTCTTGAATTTCTAGAATAAAGAATTAATCGCATAAATGTTAAATTTTGACCCCTGTTCTAGTCTTTCAGACTGCAGTGTCACTGAAGAAGGTTATAAAGCTCTGGCTTCAGCTCTGAGATCAAACCCTTCACACCTGATAGAGCTGGATCTCACAGGAAATGATCCTGGACAATCAGGAGTGAAGGAGCTCAATGATTTACTACAGGATCCAAACTGTCAACTGAAGACACTGAGGTAAGATTACAACGTTCAGTGCATCAAGTCACTGTCTGCTAAATTCAGAGTCAGACCTGATTTCACTCTTTGGCTGGCACTTAGCCAGAGATCAGTGTGCTCAGTGCTTGGCACATATATCACAACTATGCTGTATTTTCAACCACATACTATTTATTTTAGGCTTCAGACATTTAGATACACATAAGTTCTAGCAAAAAAAATACATTGTAGTTTGTATAATACACACTTACATCTATGGAATCAGCAATAATGATCCTTTCAATCACATCTTGATTTGTTTTATTAATATAATGTAGGTACAGTGCACAGCATAAATGAGTACACCCCCTCTGAATAAATATAAAATATGTATTTTCTTAATGATCACAAATATAATTCTGGAAAGATGGCAAAATTGAAATGTATTAAACATATACTTAATAAAAACGACAAAATATATGCCAACATTTTCTGTAAGATAAGTAAATTAGCCAATTTAGTTTAAATGAAGGACTGCAGAAATGAGTACACCCTAGATTTAATTCAGCAAATGTATAATATTCTAGTACTTAGTATGTCCTCCAGAACTTTAAGTATACTGCTCTGACCCTTCTTGGCACTGAGTGTACAAGTTCATGACAAATTTTCACATCTGTCCTGTTTAACTCCTGGAGGACGAACTCCTTAAATGCTCTGGTCTTTAATGGCAAGTTTTGCTCAGCTCGTCTCTACAGAATCCCCAACAGCTGCTCAAGAGCATTACTATTGAGTGAAATACATGTCCACTGAAGGATTTTCACCTTGGGAGAATGAATATCTTCATTGTCATGCTGAAAAAATGCCCAATAATGCAGGGAATGAGGGGAGGGGAGCATCTTCTGTTTCAAGTTTTTGTATTCCATCACACAGTAGTGTGTGAATTCATGACAGCGTTGATAAAACACAACTCCCTCATACCTTCAGCACTCATTCATCCCTATACAAGAGCTTTACTACCACTGAACGTCACTGTGGGTACCAAACACTTCTCACTGTACTCCTCCTCTAGCAACAACAGAACATTTTGGATGCTTTTGGATCTGAAATGATTGACTTGGTCTCTTGAGACCAGAGTATGGATTCCCAGAAGTCTCTGTTTTGTAGATATGGGCCTTGGAAGAGGTTAAATTAGTTTATTTTGCTTTGGCTACAGTAGGGTAATTCTAGTGGTGACAACAACCATGCATGTCACTTCTGCAGGCTGCGTCATACTCTGTGAGATAAAGTGTCACTCTTTTCATAGCTTTTGCCGGCTCTGAGACACTTGCATGTTATTTCTCCTGCTCTTTTTCTAGCAAAAATTCACTCATCACTAAATGAAAACTTAAAGTAAAGACCTGATTATTTCAGGAGCCTTGTCACAAGTCCATTGTTTTTGAATGTCGATGCTACTTCTGCTATATTTTGACACTTAAAACAATAATTTGTTATTCCTCTTGTACCATTGTCCTCTTATGCTAAGGAATAAGTCACCTAGCAGTTCTCTCCCAACTGGTTCCACTGCTGCCAGCATTAAGTTGGAGTATGATTCAGAGGACTATGTAACACTTTTAATTGCCAGGAAATTACTGGTCTTTAAAAGTTTTGGTTCAAATACTCACCTGTTGATCAAAAATAGCCTTAAACATTTTTTTTAGTAACTTTCAGGAGGGTGTACTCATTTTTGCAACACAACATTTTATCACTTTGATAAGAAAATCTTATTTTGATGAATAATTTCAAAATTCTTCTTTGGTAATTGATCAAGCAGGCTTGTTGGAACATTATATCTCCAAAGAACCCTAACGTGTCATCTAAGTAAAGAGTATTTGCTGAATTTGTTAAGTATTAGAGGGGGTGTACTCATTTATGTAACAATAAAGTTTATTCTATTCTTCTCACAGTTCACCAGCCACATACTTTCATGTCTTTCACAAATTAATATGGCGGAACACATCGCCTGTTATAGATAAACTAATATGATCATTATAAAGGAGTTTGAACAACCAAATACATTTACTAGCACATATCTGAAAATTGGAATATCAGATGTTTGTTAATATTTTGAATAAAAAAGGGAAAACTAAATAAATGCAATACATTACGCACACAGAGCTATAGTTAATGCAGTCTGTCTTGTGACAAGTATGACACGTCACCATGGAAACAATAAGGCCACACATTCTAAAATAACAGTCGCGTTAAACTCACACTGGGAGCTCAGCTAGAATATTTTAAATGTATGTGTGAAAGGGTTAATATTAGTATTAGACTGTTAATAAACAAGACTACTAGGGTTTTAAGCAATAATTTTTATATTTTTTTTTTCCCCATCTTCCCATCTGCAGGTTTTTGGGTCCTGCTGCTGATGAAGCCTGTCAGTTTGTGACTGGAATTGTGGGTAAAAACCCGTTACTCCTGAGAGAGCTGAATCTGATTGGATGTGAACTAGGAGACACACGAGTAAATCAGATCACTGCTCTATTGCGGGATAGACACTGTAAACTCAACACACTGACGTGAGTATTATACATTCTTTTATACTTTACAGTGTACAGTACTGTATAAGTATCTTTAAAACAGAATACCAGTTTATATAAAATTTTCATAATTGTCATTGAAATTTTTTAAACTCTTATTTGTATAGAAAGCCATTAGGACTCAGAAACTGCATGCAGCTAAAATAAACAGCACAGTTGATGAAAACATCAAACTTATTAAGCCTCTTTCACACAGAGATTCCGGAAAATACATGGGTAATGTGTTCCGGGAATCATCCCGGGATCGTTTGATTTTGGTTCATTCACACTGCCAGTGATTTTCCGGAATCTGTGTGTGCGTTCACACACAACCCGTAAAGATCCCCTAAAGACACGTGACATTTCATGTGACGTGTATAATGCGCCGCGCACCATTTCACTAAACTGGCGAACGATTTCAGCTTTAGCACGGATAGTGAGGAGCTCCCTGACCGCTGCTTCATTACAGTTTACACATTTTTCGTCGTGTGAATGTTGATCTGCCTTCAAAACACCTGGTTAAAGAGTTGCATGATAACACACATCATCAGCCTTTACAGCATTGGTTCTGGCTTTTGTTCACACAGCGCTCGTTCCGGGACTGAATCCGGTAATGTTACTAGGTCCCCAACCTGGGATCAATCTCGGAATCAATCCCGGGACGTGTTTGCGTTCACACAGAAGGCACTCCGGCAATTTTCCGGCAATTTTTCGGGACCAACATGCAGTGTGAAAGGGGCTTTAGAAATGAATGAACGTGGCATAGAGGTTACGCAGCTAAATATAGTGAATCCCAGTTAAAGTGCAAACAAACACAAATGCTTATTTCATTTAAACCTGTTATCATGACCGTAACTTGTTGGTGTGTTCTCACAACAATCACAAACATTAGACTGAATGTTGCTGCAGCTGTTGTACTTATTATACACTGCTTAGCATTTCACTCCTGCATATGAATGCAAGGCATGTTAAACATGAGGATTAGTTTAAAACGTATATAGTTGCTCAATTATAAATTAATAAGGCAGACCATGCATTATTCACAGTGAAATGAGTAAAAGAGTATTCACTTATCTTAGATGTTGATTTCCGATGCTTTCTGAAGCGTGCTGCAACTGCTACAGCAAGCATTAACTGAGTATTTGAATGTTGAGCAGCAGCTTATCGGCTGCTGCTGTGAAAGAAACCAGTCAGCTGCGCCATGTGAATAATAATGTGATTATATTAGATTGAGTGCAATGCACCATGTAGTTTCATGACAGAGCTTTGTATTTATTGACATGTTAAAGCTAAAAGAATAATGGTGAATGAGAAAATGAAGATTGTAACATGCTTGGTAAGTTATTAAAAACACAATAAACTGTGCTAGAGAACTGCATTCTCTATTCACAAGCTTTAAGGTGGTCCTGTGTGTGCACACACCTGAAGCATGTACAATACACTATATTTACATATTACACATTATGTATCAAAATGAATGACTTGATGTATATTCAGGTAAACACAGTCAGATATGTCTAAAGTGAGCATAAACAGTTGGGAGAAAATCAGATGTGTATCAATAAATTAAATTAAATGCATTCAGTATTAAAGTGACAGCAACCTAATATACCTGCTGCTCTTGACTGAAAAACTTTTGTAGCATATTTAATTTATGCAGTCCCCACAGTTTTATTTTATTTAATATTTAATGACACCATTTTTGTAGTATTTTGTACTTGAATAATAGGCTACATGAAAAAAGGTAACACTTTATAATAACTGCACACTATGAATCATAAGTTAAGCATTAGTAAATAGTCAATTCATCCTTTATAAAGCATTACTATTTAAAACTATTTAAATGTACATTTATAAATCTTATTATTTAGACACATGATAATAGTTGCTCTGCATGTTAATAAATGCTTTATTAACACATATTCCTGATGTAATTCATGATTAAGTCAGGTAGTTATAAAACATTTAGTTGCCAGCCATCTGTTTGTGTGAGCTCATCTAAAGTGAGGACTATTCATACTCTGTAAAGCATTTACAAAGGAGATTTAAAGACTCATTTATCTTCCAAACAGAAAAATTAAACAAACACAACACAGAGGGATACAGAAAACAGAAATATGTTTTCAAGATGCAAAAAATAAAACTGTACAACTGTTCACTTGATAAAAAATGAAAAAATAAACCTCTGCAATTTCATAGAAAAATAAAATAAAATAAAAATTCAAGTGTACAGTAGTACAGTTTCATTTTTTTGCATCTTGAAATAAATATTTCTGAGTTCTGTATTCCTCTGTGTTGTGTTTGTTTATTTTTCTGTTAGGAAGATAACTGAGCCTTTAAATCTCCTTTGTAATAGATATGCTTATAAATAAAGAACAAGGCATTTATAGCTGTATTTAGAAACTGCTTACTAATGACTATTAATGTTGGGACAATGCTTTATAAAGGATGAACTGACTATTTACTAATGCTTACCTAATGATTCATAGCGTGAAGTTATTATAAAGTGTTACCAAAAAGGGAACTAATTTGCGTCTTTGTTCTGATGGTTCTGATTGTCTTATTGCTTGTAGTTTGATTTTGCTTTTATCACAAATTGTTTACTTGTTTACTTAATTGCTTAAGAAGTTTTTACTTGTATTAGGCTAGATTTGCTGTTGCATTGAAATGCGTGTTGTGTCAGAAGAGAGGCCCAATGACTTCGGCTTTAAAAATCTTTTTGTTAATGAAGTTGTGTGTTGTGGCTAAAATATTACAAACAATTTGTCCTGTCTTTGTTTTCTTTCTCTGTAGGCTAAATAACAACAGTATTACAGAAAAAGGTTTTGCTGCTCTGACTTCAGTGTTTATATCAAATCCTGCAAACCTGATAGAGCTGGATCTGAGTGGAAATAAACTAGGAAACACTGGAATAAAGAAAATCTGTATTCTGTTGAGAAATCCACTCTGTAGACTGAAGAAACTGAAGTGTGTATTTTTATTAATCTACATTTCTGCATGATAATATACATTTATAAATGTCCATTTGAGTAGATTAACTGAAAAAAAAATTAAAAATGGAAACTGAAATTATTATTAATTATTTAAAAAAAAAAAAATTAATTTGTGTTTAAAAAGAGAACTTTAAGTATTGAATGAAACTCAAATGAAGCAGGTGCTATTAATGCATTGGATGTAGTACTTAACAGCTTTTTATGTATATTTAGACTTTCAGACTGCAGTATCACTGAAGAAGGTTATAAAACTCTGACTTCATCTCTGAAGTCAAACTCAAACCTGATCGAGCTGGATCTCACAGGAAATGTTCCTGGAAAATCAGGAGTGCAGGATCTCATTGATTTAATACGAGGTGGATGCTGTAAATTAAAGACTGTAAGGTAATAAAAGCCTTTCTTTATTTCAAAATAAGCCACAGTCATATTGTGCAACCTGGTAAATATGACAAATAAAGCCAAAGCAGAATTAGAATGACATAAAGAGGACTTTACTGAATTGTAATTAAACAAAACTGGTCATATTTATGATAACTATGACTAACACATTCTACTCTTTACTATATTTTAATACTACACAGGATCCATAATGAGGATGGGAGCTACAAAAGGCATAAAATTCTAACAAGATTATCTAATCTAGAAATTCTTCCTGTAGGTTTTTGAAAAGTTCAGCTGCACAGGAAGCGTGTGACTATCTGAGTCAAGTTCTGGGTAAAAATCCATTATTACTGACAGAACTGGATCTGAGTGAAGATAAATTAGGAGATCTGGATGGGAAGAAGCTCTCTGCTCTTTTGATGGACTCTCATAGCAAACTGGAGAAAATTAAGTGAGTCAACATGATTTATAACTTTTGTTTTGTTCAGTATAAAGGACTGTCAGTCACATGTGTGAGCAGATATGAAGCCCTGTTGATTTGATGTGTGTTGAATATGTGATGAATAATAAATAATACTGTTTTTGTGTTCAGGCTGAATAACTGTCAGCTGACAGAAAAAAACTGTTCAGTTCTAGCTACTGTTCTCTCCTCCAAAACCATCCTGAAAGAGATGAACCTGAACAACAGCCGTCTGCTGGACTCAGGAGTCAAAGAGATCTGTGAGGGACTGAAGAAATCTGAGCTAAAGATACTGAAGTGAGTACATATCTCCATCACCTACACTTAACATTATATATTTGTTGAATCTGGTTGCTTCCACCCTTGTGAAAAAGAAGTGCACTTAAGTATACTTTTATAAAGTGTACTTATTGCAGAAATAATATACTTTAAAAGAACACACATAACTGCAAATTAAATGTTATTTTCAACGATAAAATACATTGTAATTATAATTAACTTCAAATATATCACATTTTAAAGTGATATTAAATGCAATAAGTTGAACTTTTGAGTGTTTTTTTTTAAAGCACTCAAGTGGTACTTTTTAGTACATCTTTATATGTACTTTCATAATTGTTTCCAGTGTCTTTAAAATATGGATAAAGTGTACTACTAATTGTAACGATGAGATTGAGACAGAGGCGTGCGGATCCAAATGCAGTTTTAATATAATAAAGAGTAGTCAAACAGGCAGAGGTCATATACCAGCAGAACAGTATCCAAATGGGCAAGGCAAACGGGAAATCCAGGTAACAGGTAAAAAGGTCAAGGTAGGACTAGCAAACTAGAAACAGGGAAAACGCTTAGTACTGTATGAAGACAGATCTGACAATACTGAGCCCCGAAAGCTGGGTCAGAATGGCTTAAATAGTGTCTATGTTATTGGAAACAGGTGAGGGTGTAATCAATGAGCATGATGGGAAATGGAGTCCAAGATAAAGTCCATGTGGTGTGTATGTGTTTGGCGGCCTCTGGTGGTGAGCCAAGATACGGACCGTGACACTAATGTACTAACAAGCAATTAATGTTAGCTAAAATACACTTTAATGTCAGTTAACAATACACTTAAGCATAATTAAATGTAATGTTTTCGACCAACTAAATGCATGTTATTTGTAATTGATTGCAAATATATTACAGTTTAAAATTACATTAAATGCAATTAGTTGAACATTTGAGTGATATTTTTGAACTACTTAAGTGGGACTTTAGTATATTTTATATGTATTTTGAAATATGGTAAATATGTACTTCTCAATAAGCAATTAATGTGAACTAAAATATACTTAAATGTCATTTCAAATGTACTTCAATGTTATACATCTCTGGCAATGAAGTTTAAATTTAGTATAGGCTATTTAAAATTGTATTTAAAGAATCTCTTAATTACCTAGTTACAATCAACACAAACGCAAAATGAAAACCCACTACATTTATTGACAAAACAATCTCTAAAACAAATACACAAAAATGCTTTTTGCTTATGCACAAGAAAAACCCAACACTATACACAGCTGCAACACTTTAACTCACTTATTACAAAGAGTCTGGAGAACAATGCAAAATCACTTACATACAAAAGTACCTAATATCGCCATCATAGAAAACATCATTCTGTATGATGTATAAGCCCGTTTCCTCATTGGGGACCTAAATGTCCACAAGGTCAAAATGTACTGGTATTACTATCCTTGTGGAGTCATTTGGTCTCCATAACATATAGGATTACTAACACACAAACACACACACACATTTAATACAAAAAAAAATAAAGAAAATTATCATTCGTACAACAAATGAGATCTTATTGTAAAACATTACCAAGCTGTGTTAATGATACTCTCAGTTTCACAGACAAGGCTTAAGACCAGCCCCAGACTAAAATGTAATTCTGAGCTGTTTCGACTGAAAGAAACTTGCACCGACTGATCTTTAAAAATATCAGTGCCTTTGTTTTGTCTCAAGATGCACACCAGTAATGTTTTTTCTAAGGCATGTTTATGAAAATGACTTAAATGTCCTGATTGAACTATGGCCTGATCCTGGCTTAGTCTAAGCCCTGTCTGTGAAACCAGGCTATAAATTCTCAAACCTTTACTAGCACCAACATTAAACCGGACCGAACGGTTTCTTCTAAAATCTTACTCCAGCATTAGTGAATGCAAGTTTGACTAAATAAATAAAGTTCCAAATGAACTTGCTGGGAAGTGGTGTTTGTCAGTGTCCCAGAAGCTTTTCATCGGCAGTAAACTTGTCATGAAGCTGCACACCATCTCTACACAGTCTCTGTAAACGGAAATGTTCCAAAGAGGCAGGAAAGTCAGAAAAAAAATGTCTTGAGGAAATAAAGAAGAACGATTGTTATAAAACATATCTAGTCATAATAAATGGTTCAGTTGAGTGAAAGCAATAGACACAGTTGCAGTCCAAAGTTTATATGCACCTTGCAGTATCTGCAAAATGTTAATAATTTAAGCAGTAAGAGGGTAGAGGGATAGAATCATTAAAAAAATGGAAATTTCTGCTCTGATGAAGCAGTTTATTCTGCAAGGTGTGTGTAAACTTTTGACCACATCTGCATCACCTAAAAGGTGAATTACCTCAATCATCCGGGAAACATCGTAGTAGAATGCTGGGAGATTTTCCTTCAGATTTCCTGATCACACCATCTTCACTGACACTGGGCTTTAAAAATAAATAACATTATTACAAACATTTTTTATTCCTACTTCACAGGGAATAAAACATAACTTTATCAATTACCCAAATATAGATAAATATCCCAAAATCTATGAAAATGAAGAAAGGTACCTTTAATTTTTTTCCCTCATCTTGCCTTGCAAGCTTCTCTCGCACATCTTCATGAAGAATGTTCCTGTTTTTACCACGACTGACACAGCAAAGCTGCTGTCGTCTTCCTTTTGTTTGTTACCTGTAAAATATAAGATGATTAGAGGGGATCTGTAAATGCACAGGTGGGAATATATTACTTGCAAATGGAAAAGATTCAAAGCATTTAAAATCCATAAGTATAGTGAGTTAATATAGCACTTTTAGCTTGTCATGTGTGATCAGGGTGAGCTGACTTACCTCTAACATCACGTGTTTCCACACTGTATGTCCAGTAACTAATCTGTACTGATCCTGCAAAATGAATCACTCCAGATAAGTACAAAAATATTACATATTACAAACACAACCAGTAATGGAACATCTCGCTCTTCAAATGCAAAAAAAAAAAAAAAAAAAAAACAACAACATTATTTCTAGAGGTGGCTGATATATTGAATATTTCTGGTGGTTATAATATCGATTATATACATTAAATATTACAAGATCGGATCTTTGAATTTTGTTTAGCAGCGTTACATTGAATTTTAAATCGTTTAGTTAAAAATACATTATTGTATTTTCAGCAGCCAAATTTTTTGGTCCACACACGCGATAACATTCCGATATCAGAATGCATTCATAGATAAATTATGACATGATTAATTCCCCTCCCGAGCCCATATAGCAAGAACTACCGGGTGTGAATGGCAGGAATAATGACCAGACTAAATTAAGAGTAAAGAAAGCTTATATCAAGATATACTTACTTGATTCATTATCTGCAGTACATGAAGTCTCATCTGTAATCATCCAAACGCACCGCTCCTCTGTCGTTTGATTAGGGAAGCTTCTTCACGCATCACGATTACAGAAACATGGCGCGTGGCACATTTTTCAAACTCTGCTGAAGTAGCGCGCCATCATGATGTAGTATTTTTGGCGCATGCGCATAAAACAAAAGAGCTACTTATTATATATTATACTTATAAGAGATACTTGTTATTTCAGGCTTTTCATTTATGTTAAAGTTCAAGTTGTCCTAATTCATTGTGTAGTTAGACCAAAGACTAGACTCATTCATGACTCATTCACCTAACTAAAAGTGTCTTTTTTTTTGTACAGTGCAGTGTAGCCTAGTCTAATTAAAATCAAATATATTTGAATTATTATATGCCACTGAATTCACAAACAAGTGTCTAGAGTCATGAAATGATTGTCTAGTCATCAACTATATTTTTGTCCTGTTTTATATTCAAGGCTTTTTTATGCAGGCCACTAATCACTTTTCATAGCGGTCAATATAAGCTAAACAAGCCTGCACTGACAACGAGAATTAGAAGGACGTAAATACATATTTCGGTGGTGTAATATTATACTACAATGTCGTTAATTACAACCCCAAATCAGAAAAAGTTGGGACAGTATGGAAAACGCAAATAAAAAAAGAAAGTAGTGATTTCTAAATTTACTTTGACTTGTATTTCATTGCAGACAATATGAACACAAAATATTTCATGTTTTGTCTGGTCAACTTCATGTCATTTGTAAATATACATCCTTTCCTGTCATTCAGACCTGCAACACATTCCAAAAAAAGTTGGGACAGTAAAGCATTTACCACTTTGTAATGTTGCCATTCCTTTTCACAACACTTAAAAGACGTTTAGGGACTGAAGACACCAAGTGATGAAGTGTTTCAGGTGTAATTTTGTCCCATTCTTCCTGCAAACAAGTCTTAAGGTGGGCAACAGTACGGGGTCTTCGTTGTCTAATTTTGCGCTTCAAAATGCGCCACACATTCTCTATTGGAGACAGGTCGGGACTGCAGGCAGGCCAGTCAAGTACCCGTACCCTCTTCCTCCGCAGCCAGGACTTTGTAATGTGTGCAGAATGTGGTTTTGCATTGTCTTGTTGAAATATGCATGGACGTCCCTGGAAAAGATGTCTTCTTGAAGGCAGCATATTGTGCTCCAAAATCTCTATGTACTTTTCAGCATTAATGGTGCCATCACAGAAGTGCAAGTTACCTTTGCCAAGGGCACTGACACAACCCCATACCATGACAGACCCTGGCTTTTGGACTTGTTGCTGGTAACAGTCTGGATGATCCTTTTCTTCTTTGGTCCGGAGCACACGGCGTCCATTCCTCCCAAAAAATACCTGAAATACTGATTCATCTGACCACAGTACACGTTTCCACTGTGCGATGGTCCATCCCAGATGCCTCCGAGCCCAGAGAAGTCGACAGCGCTTCTGGACACTGTTAACATAGGGCTTCCTTTTGGCGCAGTACAGTTTTAACTGGCATTTGTGGATGTAACTACGTATTGTGGTACTTGACAAAGGTTTGCCAAAGTAGTCCTGAGCCCATGTGGTGATATCGCTTATAGATGAATGATGATTCTTGATGCAGTGCCGCCTGAGGGATCGGAGATCACGGTTGTTCAGCTTAGGCTTGCGCCCTTGTCCTTTACGCACTGAAATTCCTCCAGATTCCTTGAATCTTTTAATTATGTTATGCACTGTTGAAGGTGAAATATCCAAATCTCTTCCCATCTTTCTTTGAGGAACATTGTTTTTAAACATTTCAATAATTTTCTCATGTATTTGTTGGCAAACTGGCGATCCTCAGCCCATCTTTGCTCCTAAAGGACTAGACCTTTCTTGGATGCTGCTTTTGTACCAAATCATAATTACAATCACCTGTTGACATCAACTGTTTCAAATCACATCATTATTTAACCAATTTACCTCATTACTAGCCCTAAATTGCTCCTGCCCCAACTATTTTTGGAATGTGTTGTGGGTCTGAATGACAGGAAAGGATGTACATTTACAAATGACATGAAGTTGACCAGACAAAACATGAAATATTTTGTTCATATTGTCTGCAATGAAATACAAGTCAAAGTAAATTTAGAAATCACTACTTTCTTTTTTTATTTGCGTTTTCCATACTGTCCCAAATTTTTCTGATTTGGGGTTGTAATATATTGAGATATAATATAATCATATTAGATAATATATCACCCTATGTTATTTAAATTACAAAAATAGCCAATAGACAATGATGAGCAATAATTCACCACACTGCATGATATGATGACAAATTCAAGAGCAGCTTCACCTAAATAATAATTAATTTGTTTAGTTATATCATTTGAATAAGAGAACAACACCAATAAACTTCGGGTAATATCAAAAAATGGTTTTGTTCATTACATCATAGATCGGAATTATTTATTTATTTTTTCTCCAGGAAACGCCAGACTAATTAGCACCACAGAAACGCACAATGAACGATAGAAATGGCAAAACAAAAATTAAATAATCTAAATGTTGAACAATTACGAGTAACATTAGGCTACATAAATATGATATTATGAGTAACATTAGGCAACATATCTTGATCGCTGTCAGATGAGCCGTCAGGTGCTGAGCTGACCCAGGACGCTTCTCCCCACCATCAAACTCTCCATCGCTTGTGGTATTTAGTGCTTCTTATACCCTTTCAGCATCCATAAATCGCCTTCTTTTACTCATTTTGTCTTTATTTATGAAACTGATAACTGCTAATTCAGTGAGTGAAAGGCGTTGCCTAGCAATGTACAATGTTAAAACATAAGCGGCAAGAAAAAACAGCGCAAAAATACAGACATTATATAGCGGGTCATTTTGGTAATTTTTTATAGGTATAAATGCCCCTTTTTTTGATGTGGTTTTATCTAAACAAATTTTAACAACAGGGGATTGTAAATCACACAATTTTAGTAAAAGTCAATGACTGGGAGACTTGAATGTTTCATTGAAAATCTGTTATGTACATTTGAAAAACAGCCACGGGTAAAATCTACCCCGTGGCGGTTCTAGTGTTAATTTAGATTATATTACAGTATCTGCAAATGCACTTTTTAAAAAGTATACTTTTAATAATTTAAGTACACAAACAGTACACTTTTACTGCAATTAAGCACACTTCTTTTTCACAAGGGCAGAGGTGAAAAAACTGTAAGATATATATATATATATATATTATATGTATATATATGGGTTTGAAATTAATACCCACCAACCCGCGGGTAACGCTGTCAAATCACTAGCCAATTTGGCGGGTTACTTTTTGTAAGTTATGTTCACTCATTAATTTCTTGGGGAAGTTCATGCAAGCAAAATCTGCGCAGGTTTAGCGCAAATACTGAACTCGTGAGACATCATCATGACATTATCGAGTATATTGCAAAAACCAAATAAAACACCTACAGAGTGCACTCGACTATGTGATGAAGTCTGGTTGGACTAACTAGTGCACGTGCACATTTAGAGTGTGTTCTTTCACTGCATGATTCAGTCTATTAATATGCATTCAGAGTGATCGCAATTCTAGATAAGGGGTCAGAAAATGTATATTTGTATCAATTCATATAGTTAATCAATATCACACAAAGAGTGCCGTTTTTTTCTTAAACAATCAGCATGGTTACAAATGTGATATTGATTTTATTCAACAGTTCAATAAACAATAAGTTAATATCAAGAGACTTATGTTTTAGACACCATATTTCTTGTTTTTGTGCTATTTCGACAACAAAAAATATTCCAAACACAGCCACAGCACTGTTTTGTGTCTCTGAGCAACATGACGGTGATTAGTTCCTGAATGAATCAATCAACCGTTTAAATGATGCGGTTCAATCGCAATGACTCACTTATTACAGTGACTTACTGTCACCTACTGGCAGGGCCGTGCAGAGACCTTTGGAGGGGCAAGTGCTCAAAGTATAAAAGGGGCACATGGAACACTTTTAATAGGGCTGTGCTCCTTGCTGATATGTGTATCGAGATGAATGCTTCTGTATTGATACAGCAACAAATGCCATGACGCAGGTTTGAAAAAGAAACACGGAACAGAAAAGACCATTTTAAGTTTAAATGTTAAAGACATTTTTTGCACCTCTTAATTACTCTGGAATGATATTATTATTATTATTATTATTGTTGTTGTTATTGTGTTTACAGGGTATGGTGGTTTTGCTGTTGTAAACACTACTGTTGTTGTTGTAGAAAAAAATATTCCTGTCTTATTTAAAATAGAATTCTATTATAATCCTGTTCTGAATGTATTCATTTTTTTAATGATAATGATTATAAAAACAGGATTGATAAGTATAATTCGGAGGACAAATCAAAAAAAAAAAAATTTATACTGAGAAAATCAGTATAAGCCTGTTTTACCAGTGTTGTGATAATTATTTTTAAGGCACTCTATGTTTTTTTATATAAATACTGTAATAATAATTGTTCAAAGTATGAATAGTTTTTAGTAAGATAACATTAAAAAAAACAAGGCACCTCGAAGCGCTTTAAACTTTTCCCAATTAAACAGCAAGAACGAAAGAGAACAAGCACCTTTGTTTGAATTGCTGTGTGTAGAACTACGTTAGCTGCATTTTTAATATTAATTTTAATAAATGTAAATTTGTCCCCGGCACTTTATTCAAGCTCGAGCAGGTGTTTTCACATAGAGGTTTCTAGATTTAAATTAAAGAGACATGACCTGACGTATTATTCGTATCCAAAATGAGGAGATATGACTATCAGGAGAGCTGAACACTCTCGTGCAGTGCATGTTTCATTCATACTCGAAGCCAGAGAGCGCTCTCGCGCAGAAACTCTTGACGTGCATATGGACAAACTCACGCGGCTATCGCTGTAGCTGAGCTGAATAACAAGCAGAAACGTTTTTACTGATGAAACGTGAAGACAATAAAAGATTGCGAAAATATATGGTTTATGTGTGTTTTTCCAAGTTATCTTCAGGTAATAAATAAATAAACTATATGAAAAATGCAGTACTGATTAACAAAACATTTAGTATAGAAACTATGAAATATATTTCCTGAATTATTCTGTGATAAAATGGGAAGAAAAGGGTGTTCGTAGTAGCCTTTATAAACCAATCATAAAATTATCATTAGGAAAACATTGAACAAAAATATTGTAGCCCCTTGCTGCAGAGCTAACCGTGCTTCCACAGGCTACACACAGCAATATAAACAACAGCTGTGCATGATCTGTTCACGCCGTTCTCGTCAAATAATAATAATTCAATAATATAAGTTTACAAACACACGCTCCGCTGAGAACTCCACTTACCGGCAGCCGCGGACGTTATTGAAGGCATCCTAAAGGCGTGTCTGAACATGAGGGATCTTCCCGGATGAGATCGTCAGGTGAAAGGTCATCATGTGGATAATTTAATTTACCGCTAAACTATTATTAATTAATTTTACTAATAGTTAGACTGGGCAGGCCTTCACAAAAGGGCGTTTAATCACAAAAAACATTTTTTTTTGCCTTGACAAAAGGGCACTTTGGGCATCAAGGGGAAAATGGGCAGGTGCTCAAGCACCCACAGCCCCCCCCTCTGCACGTGCCTGCCTACTGGTGATTTTAATTTCACATTTACAGTATCTTTTCATTTTTTTAATAATTTCAAATATCAGTGTCATGAACTGTAATTGAGAAAATATTGATACAAATGTGTATCTCATATTTATGTTATATTGTGTTTGACCATCCTAGGAGACAGATAATATTTAACAGATGTTTGAAAATGATTTTGCTCTAAATATCTCCAGCGAAGCCTGGGATTCAGTCTGGGAGCACGCTAAAGAATTTCAGTGTGCAACAAAACATGCTATTCAATATAAAATAATATGCTGACTACAAATCACCCCTTGTATCAGAAACAAAATGGACCCACAATTTTCATCAGATATAGACACCCTATTTGGACTGTTTCTTTCACTTTGCATGAATGCCTAACATTGTTCTTGAAAACTATTGTCATCTTGGCTCAAAACAAGAAGCCTATTGCTGTTAATGTTTATGTATCTTCCCCTGTAAGTTATCGATTTATTTTATTTTTATCTTAAGAACTAAATTGACAGCTGTGCATTTAAGGTCTGCCTAAAAAAAAACTGAATATAGAAATATGAAATTCAATGATAGACCTACTCTATGACATTAATGCCGCCAGTAAGCGGCTGCAAATCACTGCTTTATCACAGAAGCGTTCATTGAACTGATTCATTCAAAACAGTTGATTCGTTCATGAACAAGCAAGAATGGGCCACTGAATCACTCAACCGATTCGTTCAAATCCCTGGATTCGTTCAGTATTCAGTGTGTTGCTTAGAGACACGCGTAGCTGTGGGCAGCCGCGCTGAAAATATTACTATATCGTATGTTATAAGTATAAAAACTCATACTAGGGCCATTTTGACAACATGTCTTGGATTTTGGGTGCAAGAGAAACATCACTAATCGATAAAACACTGCAGTTTCCGTGGTACAATTCCATTTATTGATTTACAAAGAGGGATACTCAACACTAAAGCATTGTTTTGAAAGTCAAACGCCAGCGAAATTAAAGTTTGACGTTGTTAATTACAAACACGAGATTAATCATTTATAATCACTTTAATTTAATGACAGACCTAAGCTGAATTTTAAGACCAATGCTGTTTTCAACTAACGAACAAGCTTACATATGAAGCAGTGACGTCCTGGCTTTGCAAATGCATACAGTGTCAAAGTGTTAATCCAAACATCTCGCGAGATTCTCTTGCTCCCTGTATTTGGCGCGCTGTGTTCCTGCGCTCGTGCAGTGTCATCAACTGCGCAGACTCGGATCACTTCTGCCGCTAGTTCAGTGGCATAATTAAGAGTTGTTATAAAGTCAAGTACTGCCGAGTCATGAAGGTCAAGTCAAGTCAAGTCAAGTCTCCAGTCACTGGATCTCAAGTCCAAGTCAAGTTGAGTCATTTTCTTTATTTATTCAAGCAAGTCACAAGTCCTTAAATTTGCGACTCGAGTCAAACTCGAGTCAAGTCATGTGACTCGAGTCCCCCACCTCTGGAAAGTACATCTAAATACCACTTCAGATGCATCGCCTGTAAAGATGAATTGTACTGATACTGATTTAATTTGTTTAGTACCAGCCTAAATGTATTATTATTATAATTGACTGATTAAATGTAAGAATTTGACTCAAAAGATGATGCACACTTTTAGACAAAAATGGCTTTATAAAGGTAAAAATGCCCATAAAAGGTAAAAATCAATTTAAACTTATTGGAAAAGATTAATTTCTATCACTGCTGTGAACTGACCACACAGAATATGAAGAATATCAAAAACTTTAGGAGCGAGGTGTCCACGGCAGTCCTTAAGATACCAGCACAATAACACACTCAGCAAAATATCGTCTAATTATCTTTATCGATAAAATCGATAAATTTTAATTTTTTTTGTTAGTATTGCACACCCCTAGTACTGACACAAAATTATTTGCAATGGTTGCTTTGTCACTTCCAGTGTAGACAGCCTCAAGCCGTTTTTTTTTTTTTTTTGGCTAGTAGAAGTTATGAATGGCCGGTAACTTAAAAATTTAGTAGCCAAATTGGCTGGTGAGTGAAAAAGTTAATTTCACTCCCTGTATATATATATAATTTATTTTTATTTATTTTTTCTCTCCCATAACAGTGGTATTATTTCTAGGTAAAACTAAAATTAAAACTTAACACATTTTTGTTGAATGTAATAAAAAAAAAATGACACAATTAGAAATAAAATAAAATAAATGTAGCAAATAATTATAATTAAGTATAATTAATTACAATTATTTATATCAGCTGCCAGTAGTAACTATAGCAGAATTATTATTACCATCAAATAATCTGTTCGTCCAGCAAGCATTCAGTGTAAGTTCATATCAACTCTAAAAAATATTTTTGTGGCTACAGAAAATAACTTTCTTTCAAGTACTAATGCAGTAGATCAGGGGTTCTCAACCCTGGTCCTGGAGGGCCACTGTTCTGTAGAGTTTTGCCCCAACCTTGATCAAACTCAGCTGCCTGTAGTTTACTAGTCATCCTGGACAGCTTAATTAGCTGGTTCAGGTGTGTTTGATTAGGGTTTGAGCTAAAATTTGCAGGACAGTGGCCCTCCAGGACCAGGGTTGAGAGCCTGCAGTAGAGCATGTAACACGATTGGCTTGTTAAAGGGACATTATCCGAAAGCAGTGTGTAATGATCAGTCCACTGGAGGTGAGCGTAGTGAGAACCCGAGTGCAGTTTTATTTACAAAGTGATCCAAAATACAAACATAATCCAAACAGACGAAGACTTGTCTTGAAACAGACTTGACATGGCATGAACAGACATGAATAAACTTGGCATGGAATGAACAGACTTGACTCACCGACAGCGGGTTACAACTAGGCATGGGCCGGTATCATGAGATTCTGACGGAGTGATAACCTTAGATAAAAAAAATATCACGGTTTCACGGTATTGCGATTACAGCTCTAAAATGTTATTTTTAAATATCTGGGTAAAAAACAACAACGAACACAATATATTTTATTTTTATTACAGTAAACATGTCAGGATAAATAATTAAAATAAATAATTGAATTATTTTAAAATAAATTAAGTGCAGTCACTTAAGTGAGCCTGAACCTTCAGCTCAATAATCAAAACCATAAATCAAAACATAATTTCTGTAAAATAAAATGCAGTCATTAAACCTGCAGCTCAAGAAGTTTTTTTGGAGACATGCTCACTTTCTACACATTCATCTTTCAGTCCAAGTTATGAGCAGTGAGGTACAAACATGTGTGCACATACACATAAGGAGAGAGGGAGTGTGAGTGTGTCTCACACACACACACACACACACACACATCTGTACAACACTCAAACAGTGGCATAGACACCTGAGAGCCAGCAGTTTGTTTGTTTTTTAAATGTCGTGATTTTGAACGGATGTAAACAATGGCAGGAGGCTTAAAATTATAGACGTGATACCAGCTAAATTTAATTATTGTGCTAAATCGCAGAAACATACTTTAGTCTGCTATTCCCCGCTTTGTGAAGTAACGTAAGGGAGGAAACTAGTTGACGTTAGCTAGTTAATTAGCCATGTTATCTGCCTCGGCAGCAAGCCAAATAGTATTTATTTCAACACTGAAACAAACGGCAGGTGGGTCTCTGTCTTGATCGGGGGTGAAAGAGGGAGAAATGAAGATGACACAGATATATCGTTTATGTACGACCTGGAAGTATTTATTTAGCGAACGTCATCTGTACAGAACATCGTTGTGTACGGAACATGATTAGTCTACCCAAAAAATTCCAGAAGGAGGGGCCGTGTGACTTGTACTTGAAACCATTAGAGAAACAGTGGATAAAGCTATGAAAAGTCGGTTAACACCTGAGTGAAACCATCAACTCCGTTTTCTGTAGATGGGGTCTACAGCTTATACTAAACCTTACCTCTGTTCCATTTAGTTAAATGTATGATACTTGCATTGCCTTGGCCGTTGAATGAGTGTCTGGATGCAGTCTTGGATGAAAGTCTTGATGGTTCGAAGGGTCGATGGTGTTGGAATTGCAATCACGTTCTACCAGGTTTGAACAAGATGTTATTCTGACTCCGTGGTGGTTGAGAGAATTTTCTCCCAAGTGAAGACATGGCTGCAGTCCATAAAAAAAGTGGTTTATCATATCTGATAATTTATTCATCTCAGGTCTAGTTATATATTGTGACTCAGCATATTGTGCAGCTATTAATTAAGTTGAAACAAAATGTTAAATTTAAATGTTAAAATGTATTTAAACTTAAGCTTTATGTTTTGTAGACTTTCAAACTGCAGGATCACTGAAGAAGGTTATAAAGCTCTGGCTTCAGCTCTAAAATCAAACTCACACCTGATAGAGCTGGATCTCACAGGAAATGATCCTGGTGAATCAGGAGTGGAGCAGCTCAGCGATTCACAAAAGGGACGGTGGTTTTCATCAAAAACACTGAAAACACTGAGGTAAGAAGAAAATTAAACCATCAAAAAAACATTTATAAAAGCTTTGAAATGACTGAAGACCCTTTAAAACAAGATTGCAAAAAATCATTATATGGCAAGTAATGTCAATGTACTTCTCCTGTGTCCAGGTTTTTGGGTCCTGCTGCAAATGAAGCCTGTCAGTATGTGACTGGAATTGTGGGTAAAAACCCGTTACTCCTGAGAGAGCTGAATCTGAGTGAACGTGAACTAGGAGACACACGAGTGAATCAGATTGCTGTTCTACTGCAGGATAAACACTGTAAACTCAAAACTCTTCAGTGAGTGTTGTGTTCATTTACTATTGTAGATTGATCTTAAATCAGGTGACAAAACAGTATTTCTCAGTGACTGATTCCTCAGAGACTGAATGTTGGCACCAGGTATTTCATGTTTATAAATTCTCCTTCTCATGTTCATCATTTTAGTCTCCGTAAGTGTGGTCTAACAGAGGAAAGCTGCTCAGCTCTCGCTACAGTCCTGAGATCAAACTCCAGTCTGAAAGAACTTGACATGAGCAACAATAATCTGCAGGATTCAGGAGTGAAGAAACTCCAGAACGGATTAGAAAATACAAACTGTACACTGCAGAAACTCAGGTAAGTTGAATTATAACTCACAATTATAAAAAAAAAAATCATAATAAAATTTATATTTTAACAGTAAGAAATGTGTTTTTAATTCTATAAATCGCATAATACTTTTTGATTATTATAAAACTTTTTTCCAAATAGACTTTCAGACTGCAGTATCACTGAAGAAGGTTATAAAGCTCTGGCTTCAGCTCTGAGATCAAACCCTTCACACCTGATAGAGCTGGATCTCACAGGAAATGATCCTGGACAATCAGGAGTGAAGCTGCTCAATGATTTACTACAGGATCCAAACTGTCAACTGAAGACACTGAGGTGAGAGATGAAATAATACAAAATAAATGACATGCAGACTAAATATTAATGCATAATATTATTTCAGTAATACAATAAGCTTCGATTTGGTGCATCTGAGGTACTGTGTTGTTGGTGACAAATTGTTGTGGTACAAGCTACAGTACTGTTTAAATAGACATTATGAGCCACTAGATGAGCTGATACTCAGTAGATTGTTACTAACTTTTTCAGAATACACTGTAGTTTAATTTCCATCAAGCCCAGATTCCCAACAGTGTATCACTCTACAGATCTATGAGTCTCCAGTTCTTCACAAACATGTGGCACCTCATGTCATTTGCACTGTTTCTGGGGTTTTTTTACATCACTGTTTTTTGACATTTGGATGTCAAAAAAATAATATTTTTTTTATGTTCAAAGTAAAACAGTAAATAAAGCTTGTCATTAGGAACAATAATGAATTCTGTTTTATCAACATGTTTTGTAAAGCAGTGTACATTTATTTCAGAGTTAAAAATGAATCCTGCTTTACCTTCTGCAGGTTTTTGAGTCCTGCTGCAGATGAAGCCTGTCAGTATGTGATTAAACATCTGGGTAAAAACCCGTTACTCCTCAGAGAGCTGAATCTGAGTGAACATGAACTAGGAGACACACGAGTGAATCAGTTCGCTGCTCTACTGCAGGATAAACGCTGTAAACTCAACACACTGATGTGAGTATCTTACATCATTTAACATGTATTTGATAATACTATTTTCTCATTTGTTTGAGCCAGAGGCATGTCAATATGAAGTACACTCTTAAAAATAAAGGTGGTTCAAAAGGTTCTTCAAGCGATGCCATCCACAAAGAACCATTCAGTCAAAGGTTCTTTAAAGAACGTTCTCTTTCTTACCTTTTTATAATTTTTATAAACCTTTTTATAATTTTTATAATCTGAAGAACCTTCTTTCGCCACAAAGAACCTTTTGTGAAACAGAAAGGTTCTTCAGATGTTAAAGGTTCTTTATGGAACCATTTAGACAAAAAGGTTATTCTATGGCATCATGAAGCACCTTTATTTTTAAGAGTGTATTAAAATTAAACAGGCCATTAAAAACAAATAATTGTCAAAAAATGACAGTTAGCTTTAAACAGTAGTCCAAGTCACATATAGCACTACGTTAATGAATGAACACTTGATCAGATTAATCTTTGTTAATGTTCGCTGTTTATGTTAGTTCACAGTGCGTAATGTTAAGAGATACAACTTTATATTTGAAAAATGCTGTAGAATTATTGTTCATCATTAGTTCTTGTTAACTAATGTAGTGAACTAAGGAAACCTTACTGTATGTAGTTGAGAACAGCAGATCTTTTTGAACAGCACATTTGCACTGTTGAGCAAAAGGGTGGCATTGACATAGAAGAACTAGTCTTAAAATTGACGTGAAGCAAATGCATCTGGAATAGAAGTAACGCTTTATAACGTAAATGCTGTTTGAGAGAATTTCATGTGTGACTTTCAAATGACAAATTACAGTCAGACAAAAAATCCAAATCCTCCAAAACTTTTATTGATTTTCATAGATCTGATTCATTGTTCTGTTCTCTTTCTGTGTTCAGTCTATGTGGATGCAGTATTACAGAGAAACAGTGTCTCATCCTGACTTCAGCTCTGTTTGCAAACCTTTCACACCTGAGAGAACTGGACCTCAGTGGGAATAAAATAAAAAACAAAGGAGTAAAGCATGTATCTGAAACACTGAAGGATGTACGCTGTAAACTGGAGAGATTGAGGTCAGTAACATTCACATACAAGAATCAAAATGATTAAAATCACTTCAACAGTTTTTAAACAAAGACACTTTATCATCTGTGTATTGTAAAGAGCCTGAGTATTTTGTGATCTGGTGAAGTCAAGAATGATCTCTCTTTCTATGTCTTTACAAAATGTTTTATTTTCTGCTTTTCTCTTTTCCCCAATATAGGTTAAGAGGCTGTTCAATGACAGATGAAGGTTGTTCTGCTCTGACTTCAGCTCTGAAATCAAACCCATCACATCTGAGAGAGCTGGACCTGAGTGGGAATGAACTAGGAGACGCTGGATTTGAAAACCTCAGTGATCTACTGATGAACCCACAATGCAAGCTGGAGAAACTAGAGTTAGTATTATTATACTGTACAGCAGTTACAGTGTGATTAAGAGTCACTGATTAGTTAAACAGGTCAAGATTACAGTATTTAAACTGCAGCACTGCATCTGTACAGTGACTGTATTTCTCTATTGGTCAAACTTAATATGTGTCTAACTAGGAAATAATTGGGTTTAATTTAAAGTATTTGATAAACTGTACTGGTTGTGTACATGTTCTGCAGAAATATTATGAGATTCACATTTGCTGCAACAATGGATGAGAGACAAAAAATATATATGCCTCTAGTTTTTTTTTTTTTTTTTTTTTAAATGAATGAGAAGAAAACAACAGCTTCTGGCATTTGGAACTTAAAACAATTAAAAACAGTTAAACTATGGCAACTAAAGGCTATATGGAGGACTATATGCTTACTGTTGCTCTTTTATAAGAAGCCATCAAGGATCTGAACCATTGTCTTTCTGTTTCTGTCTTCAGTCTGTGTAAATGCAGTATTAAAGAGAAGCAGTGTGTCTTCCTGACTTCAGCTCTGAAATCAAACCCATCACATCTGAGAGAACTGAACCTCAGTGGAAATGACCTTAAAAACACAAGAGTGAAACATTTTTATGATATACTGAAGGATTCACACTGTAAACTGGAGAGATTGAGGTGAGGAACATTCACGTACAACAAACAATTTAGTGTTTTGGTATTTTAATGAAACAATGAAAAAATATATATTTGTCTCATTTCTCTGAATGCAGATTAAGGTCTTGTGATATAAAAGCTGACGATTGTTCAGCTCTGACTTCAGCTCTGAAATCAAACCCATCACACCTGAGAGAACTGGACCTGAGTGGGAATGAAATAGGACAATCAAGAGTGGAAAACCTCTGTGATCTACTGATGAACCCACAATGCAAGCTGGAGAAACTAGCGTTAGTAATATTATACTGTACAGCAGTTACAGTGTGATTAAAGTATATTATATTATGAGCTAATGGACTGATGATTCAGTTTGTGTGTTAGTAGAAAAACAAACAAATTTTGAAGCATTTGAAACTTTGTGGCTATAAAATTTCCATATGCTGAAATCTGTCAAATATTTTCTGCAAAAAGAGATGGAAGTTAAAAACAGACTTAAAAAACGAACGTAACATGAATGACAGTAGATTATTCTGACAGTTATGTGGTGTTTACAGGACTAATGGTACTTTTCAATTAATCAGTTTTTATTAACCAAAATTTGTATTTTGTGATGTAAACTAGACTCTAAAAATTATATAAAATTGTGATTCTCATTACAAAATGTTCTTGATTTTCTCAAATTAACAATGTTAAAACAGTCAATTTAAATGTTATTTTTCAGTGATATTAATCTACATTTATAATTCACAAAATTTGTATGTCTGAGTCAGTGTGAAGATGCTCCAGACTTGTGTTGTAACTAGTATCCTCAAATCACAGTTATGCTTCTCTGTTTATGGTTCTATAATTAAATTTACAGGTTTTTGGTGGTGTATAAGTGACAGTATGGTGTTTATTCATGATGCATTTAACTCACACATTAACTTAATGTTGTATTTTCTCTTGTTTTCAGTCTGTGTGGATGCAGTATTACAGAGAGACAGTGTCTCATCCTGACTTCAGCTCTGAAATCAAACCCATCACACCTGAGAGAGCTGGACCTCAGTCAGAATAAAATAGAAAACAAAGGAGTGCAGATTCTGTGTGACGTACTGAATAATTCACGCTGTAAACTGGAGAGATTGAGGTGAGGAACATGCTTAAAATAATTTCAACATTGCAATTTATCTATAACACTTTTAGTGTCACAGTGTCACAGATGACTTAGGCAGCTGATAATTTCATACTGATTAGCTTTAAATGTGCAGTGTGACACAAAGAACCTCAGTAACAGTAATATCACTGACAGTCATGAATAAATGTGTAACTACAAGATACTTTTTAAAAAAATGTCAGAGGCCACAGAGCGAACAACAGTATAACAGTATCAGCCAAGCTGCCCAAAGTACATGTGCCTCAAACCAGACAGAGTGTGAGCAAAGGAGCGCAAAAAAAGACAATTAGTTCAATGCAATAAATGATGTTTGTGATAAGAGTAACTGTTATTATAACATGAACAGAAAGGAACATTGATAAGTTGCAGAAGAGTGAATGTGTTCCTGCAGAATCTTCTGTCTTTTATTTTTCTTTATTATGTATAATTTGTTGATTTTTAAACTGTTCTGTTTCCTTCATTTATATTTTAAAACATCAGGAAACTTCTGTTGGTCAATACTGTGAATTTCCCTGACAGATATGAACTCAATACAGAATTCATCATGTGGGGGGGAATAAATTGTACATTTTAAAAGTAAATGCATCGGTCTGGTGCACTTTCAGGGAAAATTAAGAAGTTGAATCTGTTAAGAGTTTTGTGAGTTTTTTTCTTATTTTTTGGCCATATAAATAACAACTGCACCAAATTGCAAATTTTTGCTCAGTTTGGAATAAAATTGAGCTGTTTTTCCTCCTCAAGTATGAGCCCCATATTTTCACTATATATTACTGTATATGAGTCATAAAATCCTGATTTATCAAATATGACACAAAACATAAAACACGTGAAAACATTTTTCTTTAATATTTTGTCTAAAGTTTAAAAAAGTCCAGTTTAAAAAACTAACAAACAGATTTTTCTGACTATTATTTTTTTAATATAGCAAAAAGAAGTTTGAACATCATAATGCTTTTGAAAATAAAATAAAATAGTACACAAAAATGGGGGGTTTCCAAATACATTTTTATAATTATTATTTGTTTAATTTTTATATTTTAATTTATTCTTTTTTTATTATTTCTTTCAGATATCTTTTCTGGCATGTTTTGGTCCAGATTAAAAAGTAAAAAAAATAATAATAATTTGAAAATAAATATGAACTCTTTAAGTATTTAGTGTTGTTTGATAAACACCAAAATGAATACAAAAATCTGAATGGCTGCTTCAAAACATGTAAATATTTTCGACTTCCCTCTCTGTGAGAGGTGCATGTCAGGAACAAAGTAGTGCAGTCTGCTGTGTTTCTGGTGAAACACTGTTTCATGAGCACCATCTACTGTCAGAGAGAGAACTGCAGGTTTCTCCTTCACTCACAGAGGTTGACTGTCTGGGAGTGACACATGCAACAGTGCAAGTTTATGTTAATCAGAACTTTAAAAGATTTTTGGTTCATTATCAAACTATGGTGGGTCAAATTAGATTATGGCAGGCCACAATATTTTAAATAATTAATGGAAACACTGGGAATTTCTCTGCCACTGGAAATCCATTAGGTTAAATTCCTCATCACATGGTTTCTCATTGAAGTGACTGATTTTGCTACAAAATAATGCTTAGAAATAGCAAACGTGACTGTGCTCTCTGGGTTAATATCACACTCTGGGTTAAAGGGAAAATAATTGTCTTCCTCTGTCTGCTTGTCTTTCTCTTTCTAGTCTCAATGACTGTGGCATTACAGATGTTGCTTGTTTGGTTCAGTCTTTGTCTGAAACAAAAGCACTGCAGTTTTTAAAAGAGCTTGATCTGAGTAACAATAAAATAGGAGACTCAAAGAACAAGCTCTGTGATGTGCTGCGAGACTCAAACTGTAAACTGAGGTGAGTAAACATTCATTTGATTCTGTCACGCTAACACAAACAAACAAACATCATGTGAATTGTTTTAAATGTATTATATTAAAAAAAATATGTTTTTGTTAGTCTACTTTGTACTAATTAAAATATATTAACACATTTTCAACTTGTTCTCAACTCTGTTGTTCTCTTCTGGTTCCTCCTCACAGCCTGGAGGAAGAACATTCACTCTTGAGAGCTGGTGTGAACTACATTAGTAGTATTAGTGGATTGTTACCTCAGTCTAAAGCTCAGGAGGAGTCTGTGAAATCAACAGAACAAGAAAAGTCATCATCAGATGAGGAATCCTCAGAAGGTTCTCACTTTATTTCTGTAATAAATCAATATGTGTGATGGTAATTTTGGTGAGATGTTGCTAGACAGCAAGCAATTAATACAAACAATGCCAAACTTACAGCTTCAGATAGCTCTGCTTTAACAAATCTGAAGTTATTATGATAACTGTTATACATTACTATTTAAAAATGATTACTAATGCATTCAGGTGGAAGAGGGTTAGAGCTTCAAATGAAATAATGCAGCATTAATACAAAATATACATGTACACATGAGTAATGTTGAATGTTTATCGTTGGTTTTGTATTTATCTGAATGCTTTTTTGCATTTTTTACAGGTGAAACAGAGGAGGGAGAAGAGGCTAATGAGCTTGCTAACGAGGTGGATTAGTAAGAATACAAGTCTATAGTAGAAGACCTTCATCATCATGATGTCAAGATTAAACTCGTCCATAATGAAGCAATTAAAATAATTTAGCACTGAAAGTCTAAAATGAAAAGCACTGAAAGTTATAAACTGAAAGTCTAAAATGAAAAGCACTGAAAGTTATAAACTGAAAGTCTAAAATGAAAAGCACTGAAAGTTATAAACTGAAAGTCTAAAATGAAAAGCACTGAAAGTTATAAACTGAAAGTCTAAAATGAAAATGAAATTATGGGCTACATACACAGATTCAAATCAGTGATCAATAATAGTCATTTTAAAGATCAGTGATCCTGTCGTATTTATATTTCTTTATACCATTGTTTTATTTTACATTTATGTATGTTTTACATTACATTTCTTACATTTTATACAGAATGTTTATTTAAATTTGTTTTTGTAAGTTCTGTGTCTGTTTCATGAGAAACATGTCTCTGTATAAGACTCTTTGACTGACGTAATCTGTTCTCTCACACCAGCCCAGACTGATCTTTACTAGTTAGAATATATGTAGCATATTATGTGCTTTCAGTCACTAGTTTAGATCGTCTGTCTAATGCTTTTTGTTTAGTCATTTTAATCTTCTCTTGTATTGTATTGTTATGTGTTGGCATATTGTAACTATACAAATAAAAAACTTGATCATTTTATTTAGTTTGAAGAGTTGATTAGTTCAGTAGCCAGCTATCAGTATAATTGGAGATACAGCAGTCGATGCCAAGATTTTCCTGCTTAAAGTTGTGGACTTGAAACTGAAAAAGTCACATCTGCAGTTCCTCATGATCACCGCTAGAGGTCAACACACCATCACACCTCGTGAAGTACAAGCAGCAGTTTCAGCAGGTCACTATAGCGTCCAAACCAGTATTGTCCAAACCTTCAGCAGAACTAGTATTTTACAGCTCTGTGTGTGATTGCTTCTCCTGCTGTGATCCATTATTCCTCTCTGTGCTCCACCACATTCCCTGATCATCAGCACTGCTGAGACTTTAGTGTACAGATTATGTAATGAATATGAATGAATTATTATTATTACACAGAATTCTATGCACATGAATTAGATATATTTACTTTAGAAACACTTAATCAACTTATTTAATTTATTCGTAAGTTTGTAATTGAAATAAGAAAATTATGCATAAATCGAATGACTAGATGTACAATATTTCCCAATAGTTACAAATTTCTCACAAAATAAAATGTATATTTGTTCATTCACACATTCATTTTATTCTGGTACATGTGAGGTTTGATAGCGTTTTTATCTCTTAAATATGAATATAAATGCATTATCTTGTTTTGCTATAATGTGTTTGTATGAATGAATGAATATCAAGTGGATGTTTTCAGAGGTTTGTGTTTCAGTGTGTTTGGGGAAATGAATGAGTCGCGCGCAGATCTGAGAGGTGTCGCGGGCGCGCGTGCACGACAGCATCATCACGCGCAGCATCATTCGCCCACCGATATTTCTTCATTTCACTTAATTTTTACTTCTCAGACAAAAACAGCGTTTACTACCGCGTCGTATCTGGATATTCAGCTCTCCTGGATCACCGTGAGGATATCTGTGCTGCTGGATTGAGTGTTTTGGTGGAAAATGGCGAGATGGGCTCGCGCGTGTCTGCTGCTGCTGATGATTTTCAGCGGATCGTGGACCGCCGTGGACGCGCTCACATTCCCACAGCATTACACGTAAGAAAACATTTCCACAGCATTACACGTAAGAAAACATTTCCACAGCATTACACGTAAGAAAACATTTCCACAGCATTACACGTAAGAAAACATTTCCACAGCATTACACGTAAGAAACGATTTCACAGCATTACACGTAAGAAAACATTTCCACAGCATTACACGTAAGAAAACATTTTCACAGGATTACACGTAAGAAACGATTTCCACAGCATTATATGAAGGAATCATTCATTTCCAGAGTGTTACACGCAAGAAAACGCTCTGTAAGAACATGTCTGTTTCCACAGCGTTACACGTTAGAAATGTAATTCACAGCAATACAAGGAGCCTATAAGAAATGTCAATTTCTACAACGTTTACGTTTCAGAAATGTCAATTTCCATAGAAATACAAATAAGAAAGGACAATTTACAGAAAATCATAAGATACAATAATAATTTCCACAACATTACATGTAACAAACGCTAATTTCCACAACATTACATGTAAGAAATGTTCATTTCCACAACGTTACGTGTAACAGATTCTAGAAAAGGAAAGCTCACTTCCAACATTAAGAAAGTCATTTCCACACCATTACACATAAAACTTATTTCCACACCGTTACACTTAAGAAATACTAATTTCCACAAAATTACATGTAAGGCCTATCATTTCTGCAACATTACAGATATTATACTATTCACAACATTACACGTCAGAAATACTGATTTCCACAGCATTACATGCAAGTAACACGTATTTTCTCAACATTTCAGAAAAATTAACTTCCACAACATTAGACATACAAAAAACTCACATTACCACACACTTAATTGTTTGTTGAAGTTAACATGTTATTCATACGTGTTTAGAGTAAATTTGAGGTTACAAGTTATACGTTGGTAACAAATTTATCCCCCAAAAGTTAGGTAAATATGGCTAAACCTCTCTGTGGGAGAAAAAAATAAAATAAAATATGAATTTTTAAAATTCTAAAATACAAATGTAAGTGTGATTGAGATTTACTCAATGGTTCAGTAACCCTCAGAAAATTACAAAGTAATTACTGTCACATCTATCTACAGTATCTCACAGAAGTGAGTACACCCCTCACATTTTTGTAAATATTTTATTATATCTTTTCATGTGACAACACTGAAGAAATGACACTTTGCTACAATGTAAAGTAGTGAGTGTACAGCTTGTATAACAGTGTAAATTTGCTGTCCTCTCAAAATAACTCAACACACAGCCATTAATGTCTAAACCGCTGGCCACAAAAGTGAGTACACCCCTAAGTGAAAATGTCCAAATTGGGCCCAATTAGCCATTTTCTCTCCCCGGTGTCATGTGACCCGTTAGTGTTAAAAGGTCTCAGGTGTGAATGGGGAGCAGGTGTGTTAAATTTGGTGTTATCGCTCTCACTCTCTCATACTGGTCACTGGAATTTCAACATGGCACCTCATGGCAAAGAACTCTCTGAGGATCTGAAAAAAAGAATTGTTGCTCTACATAAAGATGGCGTAGGCTATAAGAAGATTGCCAAGACCCTGAAACTGAGCTGCAGCACGGTGGCGAAGACCATACAGCGGTTTAACAGGACAGGTTCCACTCAGAACAGGCCTCGCCATGGTCGACCAAAGAAGTTGAGTGCACGTGCTCAGCGTCATATCCAGAGGTTGTGTTTGAGAAATAGACGTATGAGTGCTGCCAGCATTTCTGCAGAGGTTGAAGGGGTGGGGGTCAGCCTGTCAGTGCTCAGACCATACGCCGCACACTGCATCAAATTGGTCTGCATGGCTGTCGTCCCAGAAGGAGGCCTCTTCTAAAGATGATGCACAAGAAAGCCCGCAAACAGTTTGCTGAAGACAAGCAGACTAAGGACATGGATTACTGGAACCATCTCCTGTGGTCTGATGAGACCAAGATAAACTTTTTTGGTTCAGATGGTGTCAAGCGTGTGTGGCGGCAACCAGGTGAGGAGCTACAGTTCATTGAGGGAACCATGAATGCCAACATGTACTGTGACATACTGAAGCAGAGCATGATCCCCTCCCTTCGGAGACTGGGCCGCAGGGCAGTATTCCACAACTCTGGTGAACTCCATGCCCAAGAGGGTTAAGGCAGTGCTGGAAAATAATGGTGGCCACACAAAATATTTACACTTTGGACCCAATTTGGACATTTTCACTTAGGGGTGTACTCACTTTTGTGGCCAGCGGTTATGGCTGTGTGTTGAGTTATTTTGAGGGGACAGCAAATTTACACTGTTTTACAAGCTGTACACTCACTACTTTACATTGTAGCAAAGTGTCATTTCTTCATTGTTGTCACATGAAAAGATATAATAAAATATTTACAAAAATGTGAGGGGTGTACTCACTTCTGTGAGATACTCTATTATCTATCCATCCATCCATCCTTAAAGTCTGTCTTCTGTGGCTTAAAGCTGATCTTTCTCTGTAAAGTGAATATGGGTCACAGCAGCCCCTCATTTCTCTGTATCTCTGTCTGTGTCTCTAGGGAGTGTGTGTCAGGTAATAGGCAGCAGGGAAGATCTCTTCTGTGTGTGTGTGTGTGTGTGTGTGTGTGTGTGTGTGTGTGTGTGTGTGTTTGTGTGTGTGTTTCTGGGCATGCTCAGATCATCTGCTGAGAGTGCATCAGATCGCCTGAATCACTGACACACACACACCCTGATACACTCTCACCTCTACATATTGTGTAACACATGCTGCTAAACGTGCAGTAAACCAGAACATGTGTGTGTTTACATCAACTGTGATGAAAAGTGGAGACTGAAATCTTGCTGCATTCCTCTAGAATAATGAAATTTCATCAATGATATTAATTTGCCAAGTGACCTTTATCCCCTTTTCAGTAAAGTCAACAGCTATAAGTCGAAAAAAGTGACCAGTATGCCAATACTGCATTTGTTTTATGCCAATATTTTTTTCAATCCTTAGTGCTGTTTGATAACTCTTCTACCCAAACACTCACTTTTTCATCAGACGATGTGAAAACCTAGGCCTAGTGTATTATGGCCAATAACCGATATGGTGGCTGATGTTATAAATGTGTGTGTGTGTGTGTGTGTAGTGCATCCAAAATTGTCCAGTCGTCTTATCCTCTCAATTAACACAGATTATTAAAAGCTCGACCCGTAGAGATTTCGCTCGTTATGATCTTCTCTTGTTAATTGACAGTTGTGATTTAATTAGGTTCAGAGTGTGGATGCTAAACGACCTGAACTTATGTAATATAACATAACTGCAGTCGAGCTGTAATCACGTACAAATCTGTTGTCGTGGAAACAGGTGATATTTATGATCAGACTGCAGGGTTGTGATTTAACCGTACATGCTGTTCTGTAGCAGAACCGACGGTTTAATGAAGCCGAACGGACCCCACAGATACTAAATAATTCATCTGCATCTGTAGAGCAGGACTGCGTTCCTTCGAGCAGCACGGTTTGTTTGTAGCCTGTGTGTTTGTGGACTGTATAAACACATCGCTTTCTGTACATTGATTATATTGATCGGTTTAGCCGACTGTGAGGGTATTATATCATATTCTGTCACTGATACTGTGTGTAGTACGAATGAGGACAGTTCAGTTGAGGTCACTGAAAATATATTTACTTACAATCATTTTCTGTCACAAAACATGTCAAATTATAAACCACACATTGCAGTATTGCAGAGAAATACAACCCTTGTTAATGTTTTCAAATCATCGTAATTTTTTCTTTGCACAAAAAATGTCTGTCTTTACGTTATCCCACACATGTCAATCCAAATATTTATTTACATTGAAATTTTACAATCTTGTTTGTATAGTAGCTTTCTTTAGAGGAAAAAATAGTCCATTACACTCAGAGCTCGGTAGATTACTTACAAATTGTAGTCCGTTATTGATTCCAAATTACATGACAAAAAAAATTGTTAGTAACGTAATCCATTACATTACACATTTTTGGTAGTATCAGATTACTTTGACCTAACTCGTTCATCACATTGATTTAAATAGCATAGTCCTGTAACACATTGATGTAAAAATGGAAAGAAGTAGAAAATATATTCCATTTGTTGTTATTGACAACATAAAGTGCATTAAACGTTACATTACATTATTAAGGTTTCCCAAACTGTGGTTTGTAATGGAACTTCAGGGGCTTTGTGAGTTTAATGAAAAGCAAATAATTAATAAATGTTAATTTAAAAATCATAAAAATGTCAAATAAATCATTTGAAAATAGCATCAATCAAAATAAAACACTTGCTAAAAAAAATATATTTCTTTACATGCATGTCATGTGACCATTAACCAACTTCAGATGCGAATGGGATTCTTAATTATTAAAATATTTATTTTAAAATTTCAGGGGTACTTTAAGTAAATATATTAAGTGAAAGAGGTTCGGCTGACAAAAAGAAAATAATTCAAATACAAATGAATGTGTTCAGCGGTAGTCTAAAGCTGTGTTCAGCAGTCTATAAGTGATTTCTGTAAATCCAGTGGTCAAATGCTGTGTGGCAGCTCAGTTTTCTGTGTAATTATAGCTACCGGACTAGTGACTGGTCATTGTGTGAATGTCTACAAAAAAAACAGAAGACTTTCTGAATGTATATGAGTGGTAGGCTATTTTAGAAAGAACAATTTAAAAGATGAAATAAGAGGAATTAGGGCGTATCAATAAATTATGGATGATTTATTGCTATTGTGTGAATATGTAATCATGCAATCAATAAAATGTAGCTGTAGTCTGATTCTATTATAACATTTTATTTAATCTAATTACAAGTAATCCATGATTACATGTAACTCAGCTCTGATTAAAATATAAAGTCATCTGAGGTAAATTTCACTCACAGTTCAGATGCAATGGTGCCAACTGCATGAAAGGATCCTCTCAAAATACCATAGGTTTGTGATGCGATTATCAACAGTTTTTTTTGTTTGCTCCTCTTTTTTACTTAAAATGTAGTATTTCTTAACTTTTTGACCCTTTTTGCTCCACTCCTCTATCAATAACTCACCGCACGTACTTGTTGGCTAGAATGCGCGAAACACTTGAAATCGGAGTAAATTGCAATCCAAACAAGTTAAGACGAGAAAGGAGCCATTAATTAACTCTATGCTGTAAGTTGTCAGAAACCAGGGATTTATATCAGTGCAGTTGTATATATCATTGCATTTTTTTATTTTGTTGGAAATCTATATAAAAATGTATATGATATGCATGATAATATATACAGCTACATTGATATAAATCCCTGATTTCTGTCATGAAACTTACAGCAGAAGCTGTGTTTTTCCATTGTGTGACAGTTTTGTTGTGTGTGTTGTGTAGGATCATGCACTGGGCTCGTCGCATTGAACAGGAGATTGACAGAGTCTTGCAGCACATCAGCGGCGCTCAACAACTGAAAGGGGTAAGACTGTGTGTGTGTGGCTTTTCCAGTATCTCTGTCAAATGTGTGCTCATTACCGTGGGTCTGGCTTGCATGTCAAACACCCACAAACAATGAAGAACTCAGGCACTCCTGCAGAATCCGTGCTGGAGAATATAATGATCCTGCCATTCCTCCACCGAGAGGCTACAGCGTCTGAATTCATCCTGAAGCTCTGTGTGTGCGTCTGCTCACATCACTGAGAGAGAACAGATGGTTCGCCCCTCATTCATTTACCCAGAATGCCACAGTGCTGTAGACAGAGCGCTTCACTGCTGATGATGATCAATACAGACATACAGTATAACCAGCATATTTGTAGATGCATTATTTTATAGGTCATCACATTATTAATATTATTTGAGATAAACAGGCTTCTAATGATAACTAATGACCTTCTCATGAAGAGCCTCTAGAGCTGAGATTAAACCTGGCAGGATTTTATTAACCAGAGATATACTGTATTTGACCCTGAGCTAATGCTCTTGATCCTAACACTTGACCTCTGACCTCGACTTTCATCAGTCTTTGTAAGAGGAGTGTTTGATTGTCTCTCCATCCCTACAGACTCATTATATTTGTTTGCAGTTATGCAGTACATTACTATATTGTGATGTTTTTGGTTTATGAGGGGTAGAATCATAATTGGAAAGTAATAAATGAAATACATATACAAAACTAAATTAAATAAAATTTATGACAAACAAAGCTGATTCTTTTTAATACACATAGCATATAAAGGTTCAGCCTTTAATACCCACCTTCATTAATGTAAAAATGTCTAAATTTAACACAGTTAAACATGTTTGTGTAATATTACGTGCATTTCCATTACAGATTTGCGCAAATCT
The DNA here is from genome assembly GCA_027422415.1 of Schizothorax lantsangensis. NCBI lineage: Eukaryota > Metazoa > Chordata > Actinopteri > Cypriniformes > Cyprinidae > Schizothorax > Schizothorax lantsangensis. The sequence continues at coordinate 88,410 of JAPDDO010000236.1, forward strand.
TTTGCGATATTTTATAAATGTTGATAAAAAACTATTGTGAAATGACGGCATTTCCAGTAACATTTCCAGACGGCATTTCCATGTGACTAAAATGTAATTTTTTCCTCTCGTGATAAGTCATGGCGACCGATGTTGGTAGGTTTATGCATATCACAGCCACAGCACTAGTCATTTGTTTTAATCGAAGGAGATGTAGACGTGTATCTTTAGCAAAGCAGAGCGAAGAGCCACTTCTGGAGCGCTTCGACGCTTCAAACGTGCCGTTGCGTGGCTGGTATAAACACAAGCATTGACTAGAGTGGCCACGATCAGCTCCAGCACCTGTGTCGGAACCATAATGTGCTGCAGACGTTTGCAGTGTAAATAAGGGATAATTCATGCATTAATGGCAAGGAAAGCCCCTTATACTTGAGAGTGGTCACATTTGAGGTTTCTTGGAGGTTGTTATAGTACATTAAAGAATGATCATGTGAATTTTACGTATGCCAAATGAGCTGTAAATGAAAAAAAAACGTTTCCATGGCAGTTTTGCAAAATATTCCCTTTTCAAATTGCCTGAAAAACCACCTGATGCGAGCATAAAAACGTTTTTGCGATATATGGGAGTTTTTGCAAAATTGACATGTTTCTATTAGGCGTATTTTCAGTTCGCAATTTCAATTTGCGCAGTTTGAAGGGTAATGGAAATGCAGCTATTGTTGACTAAAACCAACCTTAAACTACTGTGGAAAACTCACAGAAATCCTGTGAATAAAACTAAACCTAAAAAACTAAATGAAAGTAGCAAATTGAACTTAAAATTAAAAATTTGGGTAACACTTTATTTTAAGGTGTCATAATACAGAGTAATTACCTAATTAAGTACTTAGCCTTTGTACTTACATGAAACAAAATGTACTTATCATGTAACTAATGTTACGTGTCTGCTTAGTTTCCTGTTTTTCCTTATTTGGTTTGTTTCCTGTTCTCATTAGTTCATTTGTCTAATTATTATTTAGTCTGATCACCTGTGTTCCATTCATCATCTCATTTGCTCCTTTGTTTCCTAGTCCTTATAAGCCTTCAGTTTCGTCTTCTTCTTTGTCTTGGTTTAATGTTCACAATGGAAATGTGTGTTGATGCTATTAAATGACTTATTTCGTCTACTCCTTCATCTTCGTGAATCTCTACAACCACTAACCGTTACAACTAAGTTATGGAACAGCCTGTAATTACAGTTTGTAATTATGTAGATTACATTTATAATTACGCTGTATAAAGTCTGCAACACATATGTAACAATATTTTGGTTACATAAGTAGCTGTGCAACAGACTCGGTCTGTTACATATGTGTAACAGTAGCTGACTATTACATGTACATAATTACAAACTGTAAGTACAGGCTGTTCCATAACTTAGTTACATGGTAAGTACATTTTGTTTCATGTAAGTACAACAACTACTACTAAGTACTTAACTAGGCAAGTCTGTATTATGGACATCTTAATATAAAGTGTTACCAAAATTTGTTTTTATTCTGGCTCAGAACCAACATGCAAGATGGAAAATTGTGGTGTGCAAATTGCATTCGGTTCTCATTTTGTGCTGTTAACACATTTGCGTATTTAAAATTTGAGACCCAAAACAATGCAAAAAGATAAACATTGCTAAATAAATGCTGAGTCTCACTTCATCCAGCAGGACTAGATTGGATTGTGTAATCTTAGGCTATAATATTGATTTATTTTGTTTCTTTTTTCATTGTAATAAGTTCATGGGCTTCATCTTGACTCATTGTCTTGCTTTAAATGCTGTGTCTGAAAGTTCAAGTTGTCAGTGTGTAAGTGAGCGTGTGTTTGATGTTCCTGTATTGATCTGAGCTCTAAACAGCTCTTGTTCTGGACTCAGAGGTTGTTTACCGGGGTAATGAGGCTTCAGTCTTCAGTCACGCCACTGGATTTCAGCAGCTGTTGTCTCACACCTCACACTGGAGCGCAAACACTCATTTACACAAGATGGAATCACTGCAAAATGAGTTTATTTTTGGTGCATCACATCTGACAGGAAGTTACACGGGTTTCCCAACGATGAGCATTAATAATGCAAAACACAAACATGCAGCTCAGTCACCGTTTCCCCCAGCTGATGGATCCTCTTGATGGTATATAATATATTTAGCACCATCAAGAGGATATACACTGTTCTTTTGAACTTTCTATTGATCAGAAAATGCTAAAAAAAATAATATAATAATCAGAAATGTTTCTTGAGCAGCAAATCGGCATATTAGATTGATGTCTGAAGGATCATGTGACACTGGAGTAATGATGCTGAAAAATTCAGCTTTGCCTCACAGGAATAGATTATAATTAAAAAATATATTCGAATAGAAAACAGCTATTTTAAATTGTAATAATATTTCACCATATTGCTGTTTTGAACGGTAGTGGTGTGTATATTTGATCAAGACAATGCGTTGATGTTGTTTCAGATCTACGGTGAGAAGAGAAGACAGTTCAGTTTGGTCAGAAATAACCCTCGAGAAATCGTAGAGAAAGTTGCAACAGACATCGAGAGACTGCTGGCCAAGAAACGCAAAGCACTCGAGGTGAGAAAACACACTAAATCACACATGCTCTTCCTTAAAATCTATTTTTAACGGTTCCTGTTCATATTTTTTGCTAGAAACTTGCAAGTGAAGCGGAGCGTCTTCAGAAAGATCATCGGTGGCAGGATGGAATCAAGGTCAGATGACTTTAACAGCACCACTTTGTTTTTTACGTTCACTTTTGTGCATTTCTCAATACTTTTCGCTCAGTTTGAAATTTCATTTATTACATTGCTTTTGCATGTGAGTCATCCGAGTCAATTCAGACCAATGACTCCTGTATTGTTTCAACTGATTCATTAAAATGAACCGCACCGATCAAGCGTTTCATTCTTGAATCGAACGCTGCGCTCTTTTTTTCTTCCATCTACGATACTTGAGGCTCTTTTTCCTCTGACATTCACATCTATGTTTCTCTGATCTCGATATGAGCTTTACAGACAAACACACACATGCTGTGAGTCATGATTTCTGTGAGTCTGTAGCTGGAGGGTCTGTTTAAACCCAATAGATTGTGACGTCTCGCTTTTCTGACTGATTTGACTGTTCAGCTCGACTGACCACACAAGTGAATTGTGCTGAACCAAGAGTTTGCCATGTGGAGGACATCTGTATTTGAATCTTCAGGTTCTCGAACTGATCTTAAACAGCAGATTTTTGTATCTCTGTTCTGTGTGTGTTTATTCCAGGAGGAAAATATTGAATATTATAACTCTAAAGCAGAGATGGACTATGTGAGTACATGTCTATCAATTGCCCATGAGTAAAAACATATGAAACATCTTATATTAGTAGACATTCAGTGTAGATTTTCATGCTTTGGAAGTGGGCCTGTGAACTATTTTAAGAAAAGCATATGTAATGTAAAGGAAAATGATGCTTTCTTGTTATGTTTATAGGAAATATTCATACATTCATACACCATTTCTTTTTAGCAGCTGGTTGCTTGAATTTCTAACTCCTAAACTACTATTTTGCATGTTCATTTATCACCACATGATAAGATCAGACTCAAGCTGAAACAATGGACTCTTGATTATATCATGATTCTCATCAGGACGGTGAGGACATTGATTCCCAGATGTCATTGAAACTGGAGTTTGTGTATGATTCCAACTTCAAAAACCATGTGAATTACTCACACACCGCCGTCCAGATCCCCACAGACATCTACAAAGGCGGTGAGGAACCAGACTGATGCTATTAGATCTCTGTATGAGTCAATGAGAGTTCATGACGTGTCTGTCTTTCTGTCTGTCTGTAGCTCCAGTGATTCTGAACGAGCTGAACTGGACGCAAGCGTTAGAGCGAGTCTTCATAGAGAACAGCAGAGACGACCCATCGTTGCTCTGGCAAGCGTTTGGAAGCGCCACCGGTGTCACGAGATATTATCCAGGTAACCATCTGATCGACATGTACTGAGACAGTTCATAGTTCGTTTTGCGTAAATTGTGAAACCAACCAATCGGATTACAGGCTGAGACCACATATGTCCCAAATAAGTAACATATTTTGTCTTGTAGCTGCTCCCTGGAGAGCGCCAGATAAGATTGACCTTTATGATGTACGACGACGACCCTGGTAATACATTTCCTGTTTCATCTTTTGAGTGTTTGATTCCTTTCTCTTGCAGTGAACCTGTAACTATATTTGGAGATGTCCAATCAGATGTCAAACTGTCCAGTTAACCTACAGTAAATCAACTTTTTGTCCATAGTCGACATCTGTTGATAGGCTTTGATTGGTCAGTTTAGGTTTGAGGGCGGGGCTTAACGGATCGTAATACTTAAACTCGTGTCGCTGTTTTCCTCAGGTACATTCAAGGAGCATCCTCGCCCAAAGATATGGTCATCCTCGTAGACGTGTGAGTATTTGCGTGTGCTGTTGCGAGCTGCGCGTTTGCCTGGTTTTGTAACATTGACATTTTTTCGTTCACAGGAGCGGCAGTGTCAGTGGGCTTACTCTCAAACTGATCAAAGCTTCGGTCACAGAGATGCTCGATACGCTCTCCGACGATGATTACGTCAATGTGGCCAGGGTCAGTCAGCTACTTTTGATTGTTGGATTTTGAAAGTAGTTTTGATTTGATAGCCCAATTTGGCAAAAATGACGAGGAAATGATAGCGGATGGAGGACTTGGTTTTCAAGTGAAATGTAAAAGTAAATTAAAAGACCACTTCTTAAACCAGAGAAGGTGAACATGTTGGTTGTCTTGGCAAAAAAAACAACAACTCGCAAGCACCGTCACTGAAAGCCAATTTAGTACTCTTCTTTTTGTTTTCTTTTTGAATAGTCTGTTGTCTTTGCTGTTTACCTGTTTATTTTATTTTATTCCACAGTGTTTGTTAAACTTTCTGTGATTTATTAGTCAATATATAGGCTAATACAGCATGTGGTGTATGCCTCGTCTTATTCATTTGTTTATAACTGTTATATTAGCTAGATTGTCGTTGTACTGTTTTATTGTTGTTGCTTATTGTTGTTACATTACAAATAATAATGAATCCATCTTTCAAGTATTAATTTTAGTCTTATAAAGTGAAAGGTGTAAAGATGGAAGCACAACAATTATTTTCTCTTGTAAAACGTGATACCAAGATTATGAATTCGAAAGCAAAAGTGAAAGCGTACAAAGCCCCGCCTCCCCGGTGTTACCGGTAATATCGGTTTTGCTCATATACCAGTTGATATACCAGTGTGAAAATCTCCTCACCATCACAGAAAAGGTCAGCAGAAAAAGTGTATCATCCGTTGACAAAACAGACACTTTTGGTAATCGGCTGATAAACTATTCTAAAATATTTTTGAAATATTTGCAGATATAATGGAATACAAATGCTATAATTAAGGTCAATATATTAGTTACATTATGTATAATCACTTTATTCATTTATTTGAATTTGTGAACCTGCACATTTACATTTTCCCTCTCTTTCTGTCGTAGTTCAATGAGAAGGCCGAGGCAGTGGTGCCCTGCTTTAAACACCTGGTTCAGGCGAACGTGCGCAATAAGAAGATCTTTAAAGAGGCTGTGCAGCAGATGCAGGCCAAAGGAACCACCGATTACAAATCCGGCTTTCACTTTGCCTTCAACCAGCTGCTCAACGTAAGTCTGAACACAATGTACACAACAAGTCAATCAACTAAATTTGTTGCGTAATATGCAGGTTACAGTGTAGAACTTACAATGTAAGTGATTGTAAAAAATAAAAAAATACTGTTCAAATACAATAGTATAGCCATAATATATAAGTAGTAACATGATTTTTGTGCAGCAAAAATCACTAACCATCCATCCATCCAAATCACTATCCATTTTTAAAAACTTCATTGCCATAACAGAATGGCATAAACTCAATAATTTAACGCCGTTAAAATCTGCATACACCTTTTGACTTCTTGAGTCAGGTTTGACATGGCATAATTTAATCCATAATTTAGTAATTTTATACTAAAACCATATAGTACCTGATTCGTAACATGCAAATATGCATAAGATCACATGTAAAGTAAGTTGATACCTGGGTCAAAATGGACCCGTAAATTTGTAACTAATTTTTTTTAATGTCTCTTGAAAAATTCTTTCAAAAAAATGTGGAAAATAATATTTTTTTTATTTGTGATACATTTCCGGAAATGTTAGGACGTTTGATATAAATTTGAATAAAATGAAAACTAAAAGAATTTCAAATCACATGAGCCAATATTTTATTCACAATAGAACATAGATAACATAACATGTTTAAACTGAAAAATTTTACAATTGTATGCACAAAATGAGCTCATTTCAACTTTGATGCCTGTTACAGGTCTCAAAATAGTTGCAACGGGGGCGTGTTTACCATGGTCTAGCATCTCCTCTTCTTTTCAAAACAGTTTGAAGAAGTCTGGGCATCGAGGTTATGAGTTTCTGGAGTTTTGGTGTTGGGATTTGGTCCCATTCTTGCCTGATATAGGTTTCCAGCTGCTGAAGAGTTTGTGGTCATCTTTGACATATTTTTCGTTTAATGATGTGCCAAATGTTCTCTATAGGTGAAAGATCTGGACTGCAGGCAGGCCAATTCAGCACCCGGACTCTTCTACTACGAAACCATGCTGTTGTAATAGCTGCAGTATGTGGTTTTGCATTGTCCTGCTGAAATACACGTCGTCTGGAGGGGAGCATATGTTGCTCTAAAACCTTTTTATACTTTTCAGCATTCATAGTGCCTTCCAAAACATGCAAGCTACCCATACCGTATGCACTTATGCACCCCCATACCATCAGAGATGCTGGCTTTTGAACTGAACGCTGATAACACGCTGGAAGGTCTCCCTCCTCTTTAGCCCAGAGGACACGGCATCCGTGATTTCCAATAAGAATGTCAAATTTGGACTCGTCTGACCATATAACACTTTTCCACTTTGAGACAGTTCATTTTAAATGAGCCTTGGCCCACAGGACACGACAGCGCTTCTGGACCATGTTCACATATGGCTTCCTTTTTGCATGATAGAGCTTTAGTTGGCATCAGCAGATGGCATGACGGATTGTGTTTGCCGACAGAGGTTTCTGGAAGTATTCCTGGGCCCATTTAGTAATGTCAATGGCAGAATCATGCCAATGAGTGATGCAGTGTCGTCTGAGGGGCCGAAGACCACGGGCATCCAACAAAGGTCTCCGGCCTTGTCCCTTACGCACAGAGATTTCTCCAGTTTCTCTTAATCTTTTGATGATGTCATGCACTGTAGATGATGAGATTTGCAAAGCCTTTGCAATTTGACGTTGAGGAACATTGTTTTTAAAGTATTCAACAATCTTTTTATGCACTCTTTCACAGATTGGAGAGCCTCTGCCCAACTTTACTTCTGAGAGATTCTGCCTCTCTATGACATCCCTTTTATAGCTAATCATGTTACAGACCTGATGTCAATTAACTTAATTAGTTGCTAGATGTTCTCCCAGCTGAATCTTTTCAAAATGTCTTGCTTTTTCAGGTCTTTGTTGCCCCCGTGCCAACTTTTTTGAGACCTGTAGCAGGCATCAAATTTGAAATGTGGATAAAAGTGTAAAATTTCTCCGTTTAAACATTTATGTTCTCTATGTTCTATTGTGAATAAAATATTGGCTCATGTGATATGAAAGTCTTTTAGTTTTCATTTTATTCAAATTTAAAAAACGTCCCAACATTTCCGGAATTCAGGTTGCATGCATTTTATGTACCTCTCCATGATCAAAAATGACCTCAAGGCAAAACGAGAGTTAAACAGCTAACAGTTCAAATAATACACAAGCTGAAACAAAATAATTAACGTAGGTGCTTTCTTAAATTATAATCATAAATGTTTTGCTTTTAACTCCTCCAAAAATTGCCCCATAATGTCCAACTTTAATTTTTTTGAAGACAAAAGGAGTGATTACCACTAAAAAAAATTTTTGATTGGTAATCAACACATTGCCACACATGAGGTAGATTGTGCTTCACTTGTACTGAACCTGAAATATTCCTCTAAAATACACCTACATGTAGCAGGAATTTGGACCAATGATATTTCTTAGTGGTCGGAGCTACCAAGCTTGATGTGGTAGAAATAATAAAAAATCACAGCTCATTTTATTAAAATTATTTCTTTGCTCTTTTGCTTCAGACGCAGTATTCTAATCTTCTCTCATTCTGTTTCTCGTTCTCACGCAGAAAACGAATGTTCCCCGAGCCAACTGTAATAAAATCATCATGTTATTTACTGACGGAGGGGAGGACCGAGCTCAGGACATCTTTGAGCAGTACAACTGGCCCAATAAGACGGTCCGATACCATTTCACATCACACGATATGATTTATATCTTCATTCTCTGTTGAGCATCTTGTATTTCTGGTGTGCCGTTGTCCTCTGGAAGTGTTTGTTCCTCATAATTAGCCCTTTCCTCCAGCGAAACCGCTCGTTTCCTGTCTAATTTGCCGGGGTAATTGTGGGATATGTGATGGTCTCTGCAGGTCCGCGTGTTCACGTTCTCGGTGGGGCAGCACAATTATGATGTCACTCCGCTGCAGTGGATCGCATGTGCTAATAAGGGTGAGATGCACTGCTCATTTAGAGGAGATGAATTAAAATACAAAAATATCTGCCTGTAATGTGATGATATAAGTTGACTTATATGGTGATGCATGTTGAACTGTACAGAAATTACATGTGACATCTCATCTCTCATGTCTCGGCAGGATACTATTTTGAGATCCGCTCCATCTGTGCTATAAGGATTAACACCCAGGTGAGTTACACACACACACACACACACACACATTAAGCAAAATCGTCAACATTCACTCGATTTTCAATTTTAATGTAACTATTTTCCTGATTGTTTGGTGTCTCACAACTCACAAATATAAGGCGTTTCATTAGTGTGATTCAAATTTCAGGAGCAAAAACAATATTTGAGCTTGTATGTCTGATTTATTTCTGTGAGTCAGTTCGGAGAGTTCAGTGAATCAATTCGTAAATGATTTGTTAGTTGTTTCACAACTCAATCTTGAGAGCAACAAAATGGTTTATAAGTGTGATTTCAAACTGATTCAAATTTCATTGAGTTGGTACATTTGATTCATTTCAGATTTATACGACATGTGCTTCACTCACAAAATGTTCATTCACACAACTCGCAAGTTTGTGAGAAACAGATGCTTTAATAATGTGATTCAAACTAATTCAACATTTAGTTGCAAAAACAACAATTAAGTTGGAAATTATTTATTTTAGTGAATCATTTTATTTCAGTGAATTGATTTGTAATTGATTTGTTTTTTACATTTTATGTGCTTCACTCGTCTCTCAGTTCACAAGTATGAGTCAAAATTCAGTGAATTGATGCATTTACATATTCATTTAAATTAATCTGTTTAAAGTGTTCGCTTCAATGAATTGATTTGTTACTGATTTGTTTAATAAAATTTGTGTGCATCAAAAATGTTCATGATGGAAGTTTTTTAGTTGACACTTATCAATATTAGATATTAGAAGGTAAATATCAATGTTAGTTATTAGTATGTATTGTTATATTTCTACATATAATTAATTAACTTATAATTTCTATTAAAATTCAGTATTCTTCTCTGTGTTCATTTAGGGGGGAAAAGAGTGAAAAAAAAACATGGCTGGATTATTTTAACACAATTTTTTACTGTATTTTTTTGTCTTGTGCTTGACATTTTGAATGAAAAAACCTCTGAATGAAAAAAGTAAACATTATTTCAGAGCAAATATATAAAAATTGAAAGATTCAGTACAGAAATTATCAGAAATTCATAATATATATATATTAGATTTTTGCCAAACACAAATGGCGTATGAATGAAAGGTAAAATGCTTAAATGAATGTGTGTGGCAGGAATATCTGGACGTGTTGGGCCGCCCCATGGTTCTGGCAGGAAGAAGTGCCAAGCAGGTGCAATGGACCAACGTCTATCAGGACGCGCTGGTGAGAGTCGCTTCGCCCCGCCTGCTGTGTGTGAAACATACGGGCCGCTCTGTTTTCGTCATACTCAGATGCCTCATAAAGCATTGTGAGTTTATTGAGTTTGTGTGGTGTGGTTTATTTACAGGGTTTGGGGCTGGTGGTGACGGGTACGATGCCGGTTTTCAACCTCACTGTGGACGGAAACTCTCAGGTGACGCTCAGTCAATGATGGATCAGCACTGACAATGAACTCTTGTGTTCATATCATTGACAGCAGTGTTTGTGTGTTCAGAATCAGCTGATTTTAGGGGTGATGGGGGTCGACGTTCATCTGGATGAGCTGAAGAGACTCACGCCACAAAACAAGGTGGAGTCTATCACACTGAAAAACCTGTGATTGTTACATTGAGCTACTTTAACATTTTTGTTGTCAGATTTTGTGGTTTTTGAGTAAATATTATTTAAAAATATATATATTTAAGGCATTTATTATAGGCAATTTTGTTTCATTTGCTATCATTGATTTATATTATTTATTGTCAAAATATAAGGCATTAGCTACTGAAAAACTCATTTTTTTTAATGCTAGCCTTCTATCCCTCCACAAAAAATGAAAGAAAACATTATCACAGACTCTTTTTCTTTCTCTCTATATGTAGCTGGGAGCAAACGGATACATCTTCGCCATTGACCCAAATGGATACGTGCTGATGCATCCGAACCTGCAGCCTCAAGTGAGACTCTGATTCTCTGTCTGCTCCATCAGAAATCACAGCACAATCACACTCATTTGTGTTTTTATTATTTATTTGTCATGAAAATAATGCCACAACAGCCTATTTTTGTATTTCATATTATTTTGGGGATGCAATATGACCCAGACATGTTCGTGACGTACTCATGATTGTTTGTTCGTCCCAGTGTTATTTTAGTATAATTTATATACAATTATAGTTTTTAAATTAATATTTTGAATTAGGTTTTATTTTAAAATTATGTTTTTTATTTTGAGTAAATTTTTTGTAGTACTGTCAAAATTAGTGCATTAATGCCGTAGAGGCAAATAGTGCATTTAAAGGTATAGGAAATACAGAGAAGAATGTGAGACGCTAGAAGGGAGGTTCTAGTCGTAAATCGCTCTACCAACTCTGAATTCCTACCATTACAGACAGGGGTGCGCCCCGAGTTTTAGCGAATAGGTCAGATATGATGGTCAAAGTAAGTAGGGAGTGAATTAGTGGAATAGTTAGGTGTTTTGGAAGGTTTTTTTTTTTCACTTAGTGCGGAAGAGTTTGAACAAAGCTTGAGAATATTTGTTTTTAAATTTCTTGTTTTTATTATTATTATTATTATTATTACTATTTTTTTAATTCCTTATGTTGTGATTATAATTTTTTTTTTTTATGACTATTTTACTTCCTTTTATGTAAAGCACTTTGAATTACCATTGTGTATGAAATGTGCTATATAAATAAACTTGCCTTGCCTTGCCTAATGCAGGTGATTAATTTTTCCAGTTTAACGGCATTAAAAATATTTAACGCAGGGGAGGACAAGGAGCTTCAGTAGAACAACAGTGAATTGCGGTCAGATGAAATGTTGTCAGACCATATGTCAGTAAAAATGAATTGTCCTGTCCTGTCAGCCGTTATACTGTGCTCGTAGCGCGTGCTCTTTAATTGCACACACAAATACGGCGGTGCGCACTGTAGCCTGTATCATTTCATATTAAAACGTGAATTAAACTATGAGCGTATGCATGTCAGATCCGAGTTATGTTCAGAAGCGGCAGCTCTTAAAGTTATAGTAGCCAAATAACCTGTGATGTCTGTTAATCAAAAAAACAAAAGAAAAAACTTTTGTAGCTTTAAGGATTCATCTATTTTTAATTTAGAATTTTTATTTCCTACTTGCTGAAGGGCACAGGTAGCTAAATATGACATTTATTATAATGGGTTTATGTGAAGATTGTTTTAAGTTCACTTAAATTTGAAGTTGTTATTTTTTAAGGTCTAATAAATGTTAAAATTGATAGCTCTCAATTATACTGCAATATTGAATGGCTAGAGTCAATGGTTAAATATTGTGTTTTTGTCATTTTTATTATTTTTTAATTAATAAAACTTAATTTTTTTATTAAATTAAATTTTGTGTAATTAATTTAATTAAATGTTTTTTTTTTTGTTTATATATAATTTTTTTCTTTCCAGTTTCTGTTAACAGTAATAACCCTGATTTATCCTGATCTTTGGCTGATTGCAGGAGGAGGATTTGCCAGAGCCTGTGACACTGGACTTCCTGGATGCAGAAGTAGAAGACATCAGCAAACAGGAGGTACAATCTTCACTAACCTGAAGTGCTGATTGTCCTCGTTGAACTCTGTTTCTCTGTTGTTCATAACAAATGAATCATTGTTTTCAGTGTGGGTGGCACCGGCACACTCACTTCATGTGTTAAATATGACGTTCAGCTGAATCAGTTGTCTGATCATTTCTGTTAAATCAGCAGGAGCTCATGGATAATTTTAACATCTGCTTTCTGTCTTTTCTAGATTCGCCGACAAATGATTGATGGCCGATCGGGAGAAATGACGATAAAAGGGACGCTAATTAAATCAATGGACGATAAAAGGCAAACAGTGTGTGTGCCATTAATGTGGCAGATGAAACTAGGACATGTGCAATATCTGGGACATGACTTTCCATAAATGGCTCAAAATTACTGATTTCAAACTTTAGATCTACATCTGTACGACCCCTCAAATGATGTCAGGGCTCAACGATTGGCTGTATCCCAATTTGCGTAATTGCATTACAGGCTAAATATTTAACACGTATACTCCAGTTTTGACCTAAAACTACATCTTAATGCCACAAATGAATTTATTTGCGTGTCTGCATTAAAATTGTGGCATGAAACAGATTTGGAGAAATATAGCATTATATCACTTGCTCACCAATGGATCCTCTGCAGTGAACGAGTGCCATCAGAATGAGAGTCCAAACAGCTAAAAAAAACATCACAATAATCCACAAGTAATGCATTTACGACTCCAGTCCATCAGTTAACATCTTGTGAAGTGAAAAGCTGCATGTTCATAAGAAACAAATCCATCATTAAGGTGTTTTTATCTTCAAACCATTACTTCTGGCTAAAATAAAAGTCCCTTATCCAAAATATTGTTTTCTCCAATGAAAAAATTGAACCGTTTACAAGTGAAAACAGACCAAAACAGATCTAAAAAAATATTCTGGTGGATTTTGATGCAAAGGGACAACAGGAGATGGACCTTTTCACTGGAGGAATCATTATTATGGATTATGGACTTGTATTTTGACAGTTAAAAGTTAAAACGTCTTAATGATGGATTTGTTTCTTACAAACATGCAGCTTTTCACTTCACAAGACATTATTTGATTGACTGGAGTCCTTTGAATTACTTGAGGATCATTGTGATGTTTTTATCAGCTGTTTGGACTATCATTTTATTAGTAGTAGTAGTACTATCATTACATGAAGTAATATTTCTGTCACAGTTTCTTCAAGTTAAACCAAACTTTTATTTTGACGGTTTACTGTGAAGACCTTTGAGTTTCTGTTTGTACATATGACAATAGTTTTACTCAAAAGAAATTGTAAAATCCTCATGAGGTGACTTTCAGAGCAGTTCTAGAGAAACAAAACCACACGTCTGAGCCATTCATTCACTCAAAGACAAATAGAACCTGCGGGATTCATATTTTGCGGCTTAATATTCACAGACACTAGTCCATGTCGCATTTAGGCCCCGTTTACACTAGTGTGTTTTCGTTTTAAAACAGTATTTTAGAATGAAAACTATCCCCATTTACACTGGCGTTTCCACTGCGTTTCAGAAACGATCTCAGTTTACACTACACAACCGAAAACGCATGTCATGTGACCATAGATTTGTATAGGTAGATCCCTATTATTTAGATGGCGGATGCGTCTGCATGCTTGGAGCGATCAAATGGGGAATCTACCCATACATTTCTATGGGTACAATACTGAGCATGATGTTATTGTTTACACGGTTGTCAAGGATACGCAGTGCGAATGTGGGCAGCCAGGCCATCGTTTTCAAAAGCCTCCGTTTTGGTCCGTTTACACTGAAACGCAACCCTGGAGTTTTCAAACTAAAATGGGGTCTGGAGCTTTTTCAAAAGTCTCTGTTTTCGACCTCGAAAATGCCGGAATAGTGTAAACGATAGGCGTAACCGTAGCAAAAGTTATAAAATGAAAATTTTGCTGTACTAACCTATGTTTGATGTATCCATTCAAAATTTGCCTAATTCCGTGACATTCCGCGCTATACAGTAAATTCTGTTTTTATGACTAGATTCCGCGATTCCGTCTGCGTTTTACGCATCGTGGAAATCATAGGGCCCTATGTAATGCTACTTTTCTCCAAATTTGTTCCCATAAAGAACATTTTCGAAATAGAGCAAGAATAGCGCAGGGATCTATGCATTTTCTGCTACATCGTAAGAAATGTTCAAATTTTTGCTTGAAAATGTCTGATAATGAAATGTTGCCCTGCAGCGCTACATTGACGAGGTCACACGTATATACTCCTGGACGCCCATCAACGACACTGATTACAGGTAGGAGTCGATTAAACCGTTCAGATCGTCCAGTTTGACGTTAAACATGCTAAACTCATGGTTTGTTTTCATGCGCCGCCCCCTACAGTCTGGGTCTGGTACTTCCGCCGTACAGTGAATATTACATCCAGGCTGATCTCAGCGACGTCATGCTACAGCTGCAGTGTGAGTCTTTCATTTAATACGGATGATGATGTTTTGTGTGAGATTACTGATGTTGATGTTTCATCCTAAATAATCTCTCCTGTGTTTCTCTCAGATTTACAGTCCCTGCTGCCGAACTCCTTTGAGTCGGCTGGTCACGTGTTTCTAGCTCCCAGGTATGATATTTCCTCTGGTAAATGTTTGAGATATTGTGTGTTTTGTGTAAATGTTTGGTCGTTCAATCTTTTTCTTTCTCTCTGTAATATATATAGAGAATACTGTAAGCGTCTGCAGATGGCTGAGAATAACACACAGTTCCTGGCAGACTTCCTGTCTCTGATGGTGGAGATCTCACCTGAATCTGAAGACTGTGAGTAACGTTCACCTCTATACCACACCAGCACTGAATATTACATGTTGCAGGAATAATATTTCAATTTTAAGCAATAGTTATTAAATATTACAGTGCCATAATCAAATATTATAGCAGCAATTTTGTGGCTCTGATGAAATATAACAGCATTTATTTGAAATATTGCAGCTCTAATTAAATATTAAAATATTGATTAATAAATCATTGATTACTAAATATTACAGCTCTACTTTAATTAGTACAGTATAATCAAATATTATAGCAGCAATTTTCAGCTCTGATTGTTAATTATTACGGTGTTAATTACATGTTACAATATTGATTATTAAATATTGCAACATTGATTACTACATATTACAGCTCTACTTTAATTATTACACCATAATCAAATATTAAAGCAGCAATTTTGTGGCTCTGATGAAATATTACAGCATTATTATGAAATATTACAGCTCTAATTAAATATTAAATAGTGATAATAAACAAAATATTAGCATTCATTAACTTAATAAAACTTAATTCTAACATAATAAAAATCAAAATTTAATAATAAATATTTTATCTTTCATAATTATTGCAACTCTAATTTTATATTACAATATTGATAATAAACATTACAGCATTCATTACTATATATTACTGCACTAATTATATTACAGAATTTATTAATTATTATTCCAGTATTAATTATTAAATTATACTGTTCTAATTATATTACAGTATTGATAAATAAATATTACAGCATTCATTACTAAATATTACAGCACTAGTTGTGTATTACAAAAATGATTAATAATTATTCCAGTATTCATTATTACGTTTTACTGCTCTAATTATATTAAATATTTAAATCTTGATTATTAAATACTAATAATTGATAATACAGCATTGTGCATGTGATATTACAACTAAATAACTAAATATTTCTGCATTTATTAATCAATATTATAATCTAAAATATCTGTTATAATTATCTAAATATTATCATCTGATTATCCAGTCACAATTAAATGTTCATTAAAAATAGATATAATATGCAATATTGATTGTGAAATATTCTATCTCTTATAATTGCATATTACAGAGCTGATGTTTAGATATTTTTTATATCACCCATAATGAAATAACAGTATTATATTGGCAAAAACTAATTATACTAGTCATAATGAATGAATAAATCATCATGAGCTTAAAATTAAATTAGAATAATTTAATCATTTTACATTCTCATTATCTGTAATGTGAAGATACCTCACACGGATTAATTTAGCGAAACGTTTGTCTCCAATCATGAATCTTTCAGTGAACCTTGAGAAGCTTCTGACTGAATGTTTTGTAATGTGCTCACAGGTGATCAGGGTCTCATTCATAACCTGATCTTGGATTCTGGGATCCTCTGGAATCTCGCCACACGTGTTTGGCAGAACAAGGATCTCAACACGTAAGATCAGACCCGTCAGTGTCTGTTGATTTAGTGTATTAACTGGATTCAGTTGTTGATTGGACAGTCTGATCTCTGCAGGTACGGCTTCCTGGCGTTGTTTGCATCCACCAATGGAGGCGTCACACGCGTTTACCCCAACATGTGAGTGACAGAGCTTCTGACTCGGCTAATGTTCACTCAATTACAATTATAATTAATTTCATCGTCATATGTGTGTGTGTGTTTCAGGGCTGCTGAATCATGGGACGAGGATCCTGAACCTCTGAACTCAAACTTCTACCGCCGCACTCTGGACAACAAAGGCTACATCTTCAGAGCGCCAACACGAACCTGTGAGACCTCATCCGAACCAAAACAATCGCAAACAATAATTGAATTAGTCACTGATTAGCATTAAGTCTACTGCGAAATTTACCAACAGCTATATCGAATTATATTTTCTTTGATCAAATCTTTATAGATTTTTAACAAATATTTTTGAGTGAATTGTAAGTAATTGTTATGTAAATTAAGATTTGCAAATATAAATAAAACACATTTAAAACTCTGAAATTCAAAACTTTGTACATTTAACTAAATATAACAGCAATGATTGCTAAATATTACAGCTCTAATTAAATATTACATTCATTGCTAACCATCAGGATATAATAATACAATATAAATGACTAAAAATTATAGCATTGATTATTAAATATTACAGCTCTAATAAAATATTACAGTATTGATTAAGAAATATTTCAGCATTCATTATAATTATTACAGCTCTACTTCGATTATTATACAATTGATTACTAAATATTACAGCATTGATAACAAATTTTTAGAGCACTAATTGAATATAAAAATTAGTGCTGTCAAACGATTAATCGCGATTAATTATTTTCATGTTTAATATATTGGAGTATTGATGAATAAATCTGTCAGTATGATTGCTCAATATTACAGCTCTTATATTATTACAGAAAATATATTTCAATATTTATTACTAAATATTACAGTATTGATTGCAAAATATTGTATCTTAAATATTGTTTAATAATTATTAAAATATTTATTCTTTAATATTCAGATAAGTAAATTAATATTAGACCATGGATTAATTAATATTTCAACATCATCATTAAATATTTCAACCAACAATTCAATATTATAGCTTTGAATGCTAAATATTGCCTTGTAATTAATTATTACAGAGCTGATTTTTCTATTACAGGACCCATAATGAAATAATCATTAAATTGCATATTATATACCAGGCACCCCATATTGGTCAACCACTGTTGTAAAATTAATAAGATTACGTCAACATGAAGTAGTTGACAGGAACATATGTTAAGAAAGAAAATAATAGTATAATTTTGATCTCATGTTGATTTCATACATGAATATGTGTGATATTCAGCCCTGTATGAAAGCTTTTCACCGTTTTAATGCCTCTGATATTTGTGTTTAGCAATGGATGATCTGTTAATCTCAGAGAACGGCACTGTGGGGATTTTGGTCACCACCGCCGTGGAGGTCGTGATCTCAGGCAAAACCATGAAGCCTGCAGGTGTGTTTCTCTGAAACAGCATGTTTATGTCCTTTCCTCTCTGATAAGCAGCAGCTTAAAATCCCTTTAGAAGCGATTCTGTGGTCTGTCTCTGGCTGTTTTCATCTTGTGTTCCTGTTATTAGTGGTCGGAGTTAAGCTGGATTTGGAGGCCTGGGTCGACAAGTTCAAGATCCTCGCCAGCAACGTATCAGACAGCAGACAGTCCGCTCATAGGGTAAGATTGTTTGGAAAAACTGTAATAATGGAAGAAAAACATCCTCTTCTAACATCATATTCATCTGTACTGGCATGAGTGTAGTGAGATATCGTAACTTCCTGTTTGTGTTGTGCAGTGCGGCCCCTCCAGATCCTGTGAGATGGACTGTGAAGTGAACAGCGATGTGAGAGAACCTGCACACACAAACTCTGCATGATAACAGATCATCGTATTACTTGGTCTGATCTTGAATGTAGATATTATTATGTTTCAGGATTTGTTGTGTTACCTGATCGATGACGGAGGTTTTCTGGTGATGTCCAATCAGAGAGACCACTGGAAGAAGGTGGATGCTCAGAAACACCAAAAATAATGTCCCATGAAATCATTCAAATTAAATTTAAATTAGTCTTAAATACACACACAAAAAAATGTGAGATTAATCATATTAATCTGCTATCCTGAGTTTGTTCGTCTTTATGTCCATGTCTGTCTCAGGTGGGTCTGTTCTTCGGCGAGGTCGACCCCTACTTAATGTTCGCCCTCTACAACAACTCAATCTACGCCCGTCATCAGACCTTCCAGTATCAGTCAGCCTGTGAGCCGACAGCCAGCAGCCACACAGGAGCTGCGCACAGAGGATTCTATGTGGTGAGAAACCGATTAGTTCATGGTGAACCATCACATTGACGTTGAATCATTTATGAAGCTACAGTCAGTTTGAATCTCCTATTATTAGTATTAGTAGTAGTGTTTTGAGATTAAAAGTGTGTTCTATTCTCTTTAGCCCTCCATTGCTGATTTTCTCAGTCTGGCCTGGTGGACGTCAGCAGCGGCGTGGTTAGTATATCTACACTATGTTGCTAAAAAATCCCCTGTTGGTTGTTACAACAACATTTAGAAGAAATTTGTAACATCAGACATCTCTGGTTTCATAAATCAGTTCATGTCCTAATAACATTTATTCAGATTCTCATATGTTAATGTTTCTGGTTTCTTTCAGGTCTGTTCTGCAGCAGTTCCTGTATGGACTCATCTACAGCAGCTGGTTCACCACAGGTTTGACACATCTTCCTTAAAAAAAAAAAACATCTTAAACCAGTCAGGCTTTTTTTTCTGGTTTTATAGGCCACTCTTCAGCTGTTCAGGCTGGGAGACCATCTTAAACCAGCTAAGACTAGCTTAGGCTGGTTTAAGATGTTGGGTTTTTTTAAGGACCTTCTAAGACAGCATTCTAACTAGGGCTGGACAATAATTCAATATCAATATTTATCGCAATATTTTTTTTTCAATAACGGTGATATGATTTTTAAACACATTTCCGATATTTCGATATACATTACCAGTGTTTCCCATACATTGATTTATTTGTGGCGTTTGACTTCGTTGAATAAACATGAGCACTACACGTTTTGAAATCAAAACTTGGCACGGGTGTTTTATATGAATGTATCTGTGAAGGAAACCGACTGTCTTTAGAAAAGTTTCGATGGCATTTCATTTGATCTGATAAAGTTGCTTTCATGAGTGGAGCAGCTTAGATTACAGCCGTTACTGTGGAAACCGCTAGTACTCCCGCTCTCACAGCGCCTCCTACAGGCAGAGAATCAGATTGCGAGACACGACATTTCGTTCCACTATATGTCCACACATTTAGCAGAAAGACTTGACTTATACACTATTCCATTTAAAAGCTTGGAGTCAGTTTAATGTTTTATTTTATTTTTATTTTTTTGGGGAAAGAAATTATCGAAATTAATACTTTTATTTAGCAAGGATGCTTTAAATTGATCAAAAGTGATGATAAAGACATTTATAATGTTACAAATTATTTCTATTTCAGATAAATGCTGTTCTTCTGAACTTTCTATTCATCAAAGAAACCTAAAAATATTCTACTCAGCTGTTTTCAACATAACACTAAATGTTTTTTTGAGCAGCAAATCAGAATATTAGAATGATTTCTGAAGGATCATGTGACTGGAGTAATGTGCTAAAAATTCAGCTTTGAAATCACAGGAATAACTTACATTTAAAAATATTTTCATGTAGAAAACAGTTATTTTAAAATAAATTTATAGTAAAAATATTTCAAAATGTTACTGTTTTTGCTGTAGTTTGGATCAAATAAATGCAGGCTTGGTGAGCAGAAGAGAATTCTTTAAAAAACATAAAAATCTTATTGTTCAAAATCTTTTGACTGGTTGTGTATGTAAGCCCATAGTTTGAAGTTAAAGATATTAATAAGGTGAGTCTGAGATGTTTATTTGACAGTGATTACACATTTCTTGTTTGTATGAAGGCTAAAACAAATAAAAGGTGAACATTAATTTATTTGTGCTGGTTTTTTTTTACCTAAAATATTATACAGTTTTATAGGAGAATGTTTCATAGACTTGGCAAATTCATTTTTCATAAGTTTACATCTGTTGTGGGCATTCTTGGCAGTTTTTATGAGTTTTTTTTTTAATAGTGTTCATATCGATATCGGAATTATATTGTATCGACCAA
This sequence comes from Schizothorax lantsangensis, assembly GCA_027422415.1. NCBI lineage: Eukaryota > Metazoa > Chordata > Actinopteri > Cypriniformes > Cyprinidae > Schizothorax > Schizothorax lantsangensis. The sequence continues at coordinate 109,283 of JAPDDO010000236.1, forward strand.
AATTAAGAAATATATCGTGATATAAATTTTGCCCATATCGTCCAGCCCTAATTCTAACCATAATGTAAGAGTGCACAATCACATGAATAATATTAAATGGTTAGTTCACCCAAAAATGAAAATTCTGTCATTAATTATTCACCCTCATGTAGTTTCAAACCGTAAGACCTTCGTTCATCTTCTGAACGCAAATTAAGATATTTTTGATGAAATCCGAGAGCTTTCTGACCCTGCATAAACAGCAACACAACTACCGTGGTTAAGGCACAGAAACGTAGTAAGGAAATCATAGTAAGGAGTACGTTTTAAGGAGTAAGGAGGTTAAAATAGTCCATGTGGTTCAACCGTATTTTATGACGCTACAAGAACACTTTTTTTATGCACAACGAAAACAAAAATAATGACTATATTTAACCATTTTTCTCT